>PVIH01002507.1:35259-126331 GCA_004025045.1 Sigmodon hispidus | reverse complement strand
AATATACTTTTTCCACCATAAAAAAAAAAAAAGAAAGAAATGATCATTACCTCTGTGCTGGTGTGGACAGTCTGGCTAGACAGAAAGCAGGTGATAATTTTCTGAAGTCCCTATTCTGTATCATAGTGGTATTTATCATAATCAAGTGATGCACTTAAGATCCCAACATTGGCATATGTAAATTTTACTTTTGAAAGAACCAGAAAGAAATACTGGACTCAAGTCAGTGCTAGGTTAGGAGGTTAAGCATGCTGGTGGCTGTAACTTCCTTTGAAAGGGACACATTGTGAGTAGTAACAGATACTCGCTAAAGGAAGTCTTGGAAACCCCTAAGCCGGATGGCGTTCGTTCACACCCATTCTTACATTACCGGGTGCTGTAAGAACCCTTAATCAAGGGTGTGGTAATGATAATAAAATTCTCTCTGGTGTGCCTGGAATTGCCAGAATTGCTGGGACAGCCTGGTATACCCAGAGGGTGGACTGTCCTGTAGGTGACAGGGCCTTTATGACATCAGCACTTCCTTCCGACACCTGCCTCACAAGCTCATCCTTTACATGTGATGTATACACCTTTGTATCCTGTTTCCTCTAACAACCTTCTATTCACATTTCCCCGCTCATTTAAAAGCTTATGCTAAAAATATAAAATATCTTCTTTTATAAGATGTGGGTGTCCAGTGTTTTGTTTGGTTGGTTTTATTTTTTATGACTGAAAAGTTTACCGTAGGAAAAAAACCCAGAAAAATACAAAGAATAGTCTCCAGCAGCCCTGACATTCTGATGTTTTGTGGGCTCGTCTGACTTTCTGTGTGTAGGCACATGTGTGTGCGTGCACACACACATGAATTCCACAGTATGCATGTGGAAGTCAGTGGACAACTTGTGAATGTTGGTTTTCTTTCTCTGTGTGGTCCCCGTGGTGCTGGGCTTGACCATAGTCACTTTAATTCACTGAACCATCTCACCTGCCCTGTGTGGACATTAAGATCTTTTAAGAGGGCTGGAGAGATGGCTCAGCGGTTAAGAGCACCCTCTGCTCTTCCAGAGGACCCGGGTTCGATTCCCAGCACCCACATGGCAGCTAACAACTGTCTGTAGTTCCAGTTCCAGGCAAAACACCAAGGCAAATAAATAAAGTGTTTTTTTTTTTTTAAAAAAAAAAAAAAAAAAAAAGATCTTTTAAGACACTGAGTTTTGTTGTCTGCTTTATGATTTCTCTGGAACATGCATTTTCAGAGTACATGAGTCTCTAATGAGGGGCTACATGCTGTGTCCATGTTTGTGGTGCAGGGTCAGCCTGATCTTCCTGTATTCTTTCGGTAGCCTGAGATGATAACAATGAAGATGTGCAGGTTAGTGTGGTTTAGAGGCCTGGCAGAAATACCCAGGGGTCATATAAAAGGCCACTCTATTCCCTGGTCCGGCCTGGCTGCTCCATCAGTCCCTACTGGCCTGATGCTAGGGCTCAGCTGGGAGGCACCCACTGTCCCCTCGCTGTTCCATTGCCTCTCCTAACGTCTCATGGCCTGTCCTGAGCTGCCCTTAGGGTGAGGTCGAGACTTGAATGTCCCTGAAGGCTGTGGTAAGAGCAGATGTCCATGGCCAGCAATCAGGGAGTCTCGCTTCAGGGACAGGGGCTCTTGGACCCTGTTGCATCCTCAGATCAATCCTGTGCCTAGAGGAAGCCTCTGCACACTGGACCTCATTGTGTTTCAGGATTTCCCGTTTCCTGACCGCCTAACCTATTTATGGGTCACAATAGTTCCTTCCCCAGGGAGCTCTACTGTACTGGGCCCCATTGATGGAGCCTCTGGACAGGTCCAGCCTGGGGTTGGCCAGGGGAAGTGACTATAAGTGGGTATCATTTTACATGCTACATTATAGAACCAGCCAGTGTGTGGGGTTGGTGGCTCTGAGGCTCTGACTACACAGTCCATCAGAGACCATGTGTTCTAAACTCCCAGCCTTTGGCTCAAGGCATCGTGACAGGCATTCTACTTTGTCACCAGCTTCCTTTTTCATATCCCACCCCCCACTACAGGCCACTCACTTCTCAAGACATGCCTGTCTTCTCCTGCCCCAGCACCTATGTTTGTGACATTCTAAGAACATGTCCTTCCATCCACCCTCAGTAAATAAATCTAGCAAGGTTTACCCAATAAGGAGACACAGTTGTAGTTGGACAATGTTTAACTAGCCTTCAAGACCTATGTTCAAATGTCATTTCTCCTAGGAAGCTTTCCAAGGATCCACCTCCAACCCAGTTCTAATACATCGAGAGGATACCCAGCACATTCTGTGGGTATTTTAGATTGAGTTCGCCAGAAGCAGAGCCCAGAATGGAAACTCCTGGACTTGGGATCCCAGAAAGAAAGCAAAGGAGTTTACTGGGGCTGCAAAAGGGCTGAGCAAATTCACAGCTTCTGCGGAAATCTGGTCTATCCTGACCTTGGGCTCCAGAGCACAAGCGTCCATGGTGTGTGGAGGCTAGGCATAGGGAAACTGTCCAGGCCTTCAGCTTCACCCAGGACCTCCCAGACATAAGCAGGGAACGTGTGACTTTATTGGACCAGGGTATCCTCTGCAAACAGCAGCAGCTGAGGGAGGGGGACTAGCCACTTTGGAAACCTGGGGAAAGAGGAGCAGCATTTGCCATAAGGAGCCCAAATCCTGTCAAAAGAAGGCTCCCTGGAGCAGTCACAGACACCCAGGCACCAGGCTGCCATACTAGCTCATTGTGGATTGCATCAGGTAGCAGCAAGAACATCACAGTCCACTGGTAGGTACCCTTAGCATGGTGTTGGCTGCTTGCTATGGGTTGGAGGGGTAATGACTGAAGAGAGACTGCATGAAACTAGGCAAATTATTGGCCAAAGCACTGCTTTCTGGGCTCTCTGAAGTCAAGTGCTCTAAAGTTCAGAAATATGAATAACCACAAATAGGGGACAAATAACAGATCTATTAAAAGGTGAAATATAGAGAGCTGAGCATCTTTTCCAGGGCTTGGCGCTTAGTACAAATCAGTGGATAGATGATGGATAGGTGGATGAATAAAGGGTAAATGGATGGTGAGTATGTGGTAAATAGGTAGATGAATAAATCAAAATGGATAGACAGATGGGTAATGGACGGATGGACAAGTGGATGATGGCTGGATGAATGATGAGTGAATGGTGGATGGACAGATGATGAGCAGACAAATGAGTGGGTTATGGATGAAGTGATAGGATGGATGGATGGACAGATGATGAGCCGACAAATGAGTGGCTATATGGATGAAGTGATAGGATGGATATGGATGGACAGATGATGGGCAGACAAATGAGTGGGTTATGGATGAAGTGATAGGATGGATGGATGGACAGATGATGGGCAGACAAATGAGTGGCTATATGGATGAAGTGATAGGATGGATATGAGATGACTGGTGGAGGGGCCAGTGAGGGGCTAAATGGATGGATGAACAGATGGATGTAAGTAAACGAATAAGTGCATGTTTTATTTTATTATTTATTTTGAGACAGAGTTTCTCTGTGTAGCCCTGGCTATCCTGAAATGCACTCTGTAGTCCACGCTGGCCTTGAACTCAGAGATCTGCCTGCCTTTGTCTCCCAGGTGCTGGGATTAAAGGCAGGTGCCATGTGCAGCTTTAAATGCATTGAAAAAATTATTTATTTTTATTTTATGTGCATTGGTGTTTTGCAAAACATAGGTCTGTGTGAGAGTTTCAGGTCCCCTGGACCTGGAGTTACAGTTGTGAGCTGGTATATGGGTGTTAGGAATTGAACCCCGGTCCTCTGGAAGAATAGCCAGTGCTCCCAACTGCTGAGCCATCTCTTCAGCCCCTAAGTGAATGTTTTATACATGAAAAGGCTGAAGTCCCAAGAGGCAGAGGTCACAAGGAAGTGTGGTTTATACTCAGGTTTTTTTGTTTATTTTTTTTTTGTTGTTTTTTTTAAAGTTGTTCATTAGTGGACTTTAAGCAAAAACATTTTTTTTTTCATTGAAAGATGATGGGTAAATAAAGTGATTTAAAACACACACACACACACACACACACACACACACACAAACAAAACAAGATTTCTGGTTTGACTGTAGAAGGGTTGCTTAGCAGAAATTTGTGGTAGCCATAGTGTATACATAGACATTAGCTGAGACCTACTGTGCTTTCTTCATCTGTAACTGAGCCTAACCTGGCTTGAGAAACTTTAGATTTTATTTTTTTATGTTTCATGCATTTTAGAGAAAAGAGAAGTTTTATTACCATATAGGTTTTTTTTCTTTAGCTATTCTGAATGTTTTGCTTTTTTTATATAAAGTTTGACATTGGTTTTTAAAAACAATAAAGAAAAAAAAGTTGTAGAACAAAGATTCCAATTTACTTACCTCAGAGGTGGGGGAAAAAAAAGAATAAACAAAAATCAAGGTGTTCAGCCCCTGCCCTGTTTCTACGACAAGGATCATCCCTGAAGATAGGGATGGATGGGTAGACTGTCATCTACCCATGCATGGATGGTGGATGAATGATAGATAGGAGGGTAGGTAGCGTCCCATAGGAGAGGGGAAATCCTATGGAGAATAAGAGTGTGGAAGGGAATGGACTTGGAGCCTCGGAGAAGGGCCCTGTTCTTGCTGCTTCAGGGCCTCTGCTGGTGGCCATGGGGTAGGCTTCATCTTGATCTACAGAGGCCTAGGACATCCATCCGACACCAAGCAAGTGGTGGGCAGGGGAGGACGTATGCCGAGGGTAGACATGGGGTGGAGAAGGGCCACACTCGGAGGTGATGATGCCTAGAGAAGAGGAAGGGAGGTGAAATGCGCAGACGTCCTGGTGTCCCATGCAACTGAGCCATTCTCTGCAGAAGGTAGGGAAGCTTGGTGGGTTTTCAGGCCTGTGAAAAACAGATGGAGGGAGGGCATCTGGCTAATGGTGCCTATTGCCTAGACTCAAAGTCAGGAATCGCAACCTTATAGACATTTTGCAACCTTAAGCCATGTGCTGGGACCCCCAAACAAATGACAAAAGTCTGGCAAGATGTCTATGGGGATGCTTTGAGTTGGCAAACTACAGAACATGCCTAGATAAGAAGGGGTCATAGCTCTCCTAGAATCAGAGGCTACTCCCCAAGGGCCAGGAGGAGAGTCTGAGACTCTGCTCTGTCTCAGCATTACCCTGTGTGACCTTGAGTTGGAGAAGATGCCTGAGGCTTTGTCATTTATCAATTAGACCTGGGGTCTAACCTCAGGTTGGCCAGATATCAGGCCTCAGTCTCCTCCTGGGGCAGGAGAGGGCAGCAGATGTCCAGGGACTCAGGGACATGTGCCAGCCTTTCCTACATCATTTCTCTGCGACATTAACATCAGCCTTCAGGAAGCAGGCAAATACTGTCTTCATATTGGTAATGAAAAACCAGTCTCCACGATTGTGCAGTGGTGCATGTTTGCTGTCCCAGCCACTCAGGAAGTGATGACTGAAGCCTGGAAGGTGAAAAGCAGCCTGAGCAACGTGACATGACCCTGTCTCAAAAACTCAACAGCCTAAATAAATAAATAAATAACCATGCCATTTCTGGCTCCAAATAACAAACCCAGAGCCTCAAGTAGTCAACTTAGTTCTGCCCATCCCCCCAAAAAATCTGCTTCTGTCTCAGCCATGCAGTGATGTCCATGGCCAGGTTATCTCTAGTTCTCACACGCATCAGTAAGGGTGTGTGAACATGAGTCCATGTGTTCACAAGCACACTCATGCCAGCACTCAGTTGCGCACACACGTACCCACGCTTGCGTATTCACCTCTCTATCGTGTTTGTATATGTATGTGACACACTCATGTGAATGTATACATGGCCTTACACTCTCATGTACACGCTACTTCTGCACACCCCTGAATATACTTACAGGCCTGCCCTACATGCTGGCATCCAGGGTCCAGGGCCGGGCAGTTGCTAGATAGAGAGCAGGGTTTGTCCTGATGTTAGCAGGGTGGTGGTGAGGAGGGGGAGGAGGGAGGATGGGCAGCAGTTTGCCCGTTCCATGAAAGGCTCAGATTTTCCCTGGAAACATCCAGGCCATCCTCCACCCTCCTCCTCTCCAGTAGCCTTCTGATTTTCCTGGAACAAAGGATGTGAGGTAAGGATCCACCTGGGCATGGGCACACACTGACCTCACCATCCAGCTTGGGCTGAAGAGCCCCTACCCTGCCTACCATACTCACTACCCAACAGCTCTGACTTTAAGCTGTGTGGTGCCAACCCACAAAAGCATGTGTAGTCCATACCCTTCCAAGGGCCATGGTGGTTTGTCACCTGCTTGATGGAGGGATGGGCTGCCCCACTGGGAGGAGAGGACCATCCCAGGACACAGCCCTGGTGGGAGCTGTGGGAGCCATCCCTGGGGGAGGAGGGTGTTTCAGAGGATGGTGTGATAGCTGGGAAGGCTGGGGGAGGGGATAGGAGGTGGGGGTGGAGCGGGGAAATGGAAGGGAGAGGGAGGAAATGAGGAGACGAGGTGGGGGTGGGGGCAGGAAGTCTGAGCAGGAGCCACAGATGGAAATGAGGCCTGGGCAGGGGTTGCTCCTACCCAGCCATCCTGGTGTGGCCCACCCAGCTCTACTGGCCAGGAAAGACATAAAGCACAAACCACACCAGGGGCTCAGTTAGACCCAGGAGGAGCTTCTCACTGGAAGCTCCCCACCACCCTGCTCCTTCAGTCTCTCCTCCCGTCACTCCCCTTCCTCCTGGGGGGGGGGGGATTGGTTCCTGATGTAGTTCCTGCTCCAGGGACAGACCTTGCTTCCCTCCCCATCGCACTCAACCCTGGCCTTTGCAAGTACTTTTCCCCTCTGCCTAGAGACTAGCATCTGGCCCCACTCCATACACACTCTCCCTAAAGGTACCAGCCTCACATCCCGTCTTTATCATTGTTATTACTATTAGTATTATTTGGCAGTTTCGTATTCGTAGATAATGAATTGTCCCATCACCTCACTCACCTCCCCCCCTCTCTCCTTCTTCACAAGTCTTCTCCTGCTTTGATGTGTATTTGTGTGTGTGTTGAGAGAGAGCCACTGAATTTAACTGAAGTGGCCCATGGGGGTTCTTTACTGGTGGATAGGCGACTTATCAGTAGCTACAGCACTAAAGAAAAATGACCCCCTCCCCCAGTCACCACTACCTGCCTGTAGTTCCCCAGGAAGGGGTGGGGCCTCATGAGTCCCTCCCTCACTTTGATGACATGTTTCCAGGGTCAGTTAAGCAGGAAGAGATTCTCAGATTCAGTAATCACAATACCTACACTGTGCCTTCCCGACAGGGGGGTTTCACATCACTTCATGACCAGATTCCCCAGCCGCTGGGAGAATCCTTCTGCCCTCCCAACTTCCTGCCCACCTGCTCTCAAAGCAGGTCTGCCCAGCCCAGAATGCAGCAGCTGCAGCAGGGATTTGGCCTTGGTTGAGGTGAGAAATCCAGGCCAACCATTCAGAAAGAACAGCTCTAACACTCTTGAAAGAGACCAGCCTACGTGGCCCCAGGACTCCAGAACTGAGGAGACCTCCGGACACTTCAAACCTGACCCCTTTTCTCCAATATGGAAGATTCCAGTCCCCATTTAGAGCTGTGCACTAGATAGGCACCCCCCACACCCCCACACCCCCTGGTTGGTACAAGGCTTTGCCTGCTGGGGTTCCCTGAAGCAGAAGGCTGCTGCTGACCCAGCAGCCATCCAGCACCACAGGCCATAAATCACTGCTGTTGTCTGGCTTGGCCAGTCTGCACATACTTTGAAAGGGAAGGGCAGAACCCTGCTGCCCCCAGATGCTGCCCCCGCCAGCCCAGAAGCTGATGTAGTAAAAGAGAAAGAGGGTCTTTATGCCCACAGGCTAGCGGGCACTCTGTCCCCTGTCAGTCTCCACACAATGCACTTTGGTAAAAGGGCCTTTTGTGATTGGTCAGGACAGACTTAGCACCCTCCCCGTTTAGGAGGAGGTATTCAGCAGATCAGGGGCCCTGCCCTGGGTTAGGGGAAGGTCACAAGGCACAGTCAGGAAATCTTGGACCTAAGAACTCTAGGAAGAGGCCATCTGAGTCTTGAGATATGTAAGGACACAATGGCAGCCAGAGGTATGGGGCTGGAATCCTGTTTCTGCCCACACAGTCTGCTCCCATAGCTGCTTCCTAATGAGACTGTCTTGGAAGAGGCCAAGTTCGTGACAGAGCGATGCTCCACCGGCTGCCTTCTCTTCAGGCCCCTCTCACACCCTACACATGCCACCTCAAGGATGCACAAGAGCTGTCTCTCCACTCAGGATGCTGGTCCCTGAGAACCCCGAGCTACATGTCACCACTGTGAAGGACAGGTCTACAGGGACCTCTTTTCTGGCTTCCTCACAAGGCACCATGACAACTAACTGTGTCCGTACATGTTTGTTAGTGGTTTCCCCAGCTAGGATAGAGGTTCAGAAAGGGAGTTTACATTCACTTCCGTCATAGCCCATTCCTAATACCCTGTTGGTTCACGGTGACTGTTTGTGTCAACAAATAGATGGTTGTTGTCTAGCCTTTCGAGAGGCGAACACAGTGAGCCCATTTATAGACAACCACTCTGGGAACTGGGGGAGGCTT
The DNA here is from genome assembly GCA_004025045.1 of Sigmodon hispidus. Classification (NCBI taxonomy): domain Eukaryota; kingdom Metazoa; phylum Chordata; class Mammalia; order Rodentia; family Cricetidae; genus Sigmodon; species Sigmodon hispidus. The sequence goes on along the minus strand of PVIH01002507.1, from coordinate 117,705 downwards.
CCCTAGCTATGTAGAAAGGAAGAGGTAGAGCTCTGTTCTCAGACCCATTGATTCTCCAGCATGCTTCCTAGTGTTGGCCCCCAGCACATCCCACCTGACTGGCCCTTTGGACATGTGTTTGAAGATGCCTGGCATGGCTGGCTCAGCTCTGAAACTCAGCTTGACACATCTATCCCTTGCACGCTGGATGAACCCCCATGCTGAGCCTTCATGACCTGTCACCCCCTAAAGCTCCCCTACATGGCTGACTGCACTGAGCTGTGCACCATCAGGTAAGTTTCTTAATACCCCCAACTGCAGCACCCTACTAGGGATGTAGGGCAGTCACCCTTGCCCAGCAGGTGTATCTGTGGGGGCACGCACAGGAAAGGGCTCCTGGGACCTGAACAAAACCATAGGTATCAGCAAGACCCTTGGTCCTCTGCAAAAGGACGGAAGGACCACAGAGTCTGACTCTGACCTCCTACCTCCATGTCCTTCTCCCCAGCTGAAGGAAAGATTGAGAGAGAGGTCATCCTCCCCAAGACCAGACAGAAGGCAGATGAGAAACTGGGAAATCTTCCTTCATGGGAGAAGAATCTCTTCAGAGGAAGCCACCATTCAACCAGAAACCAAGTAGAATCCATCTTTTCTGAGCCTAAAAGAACTTGTCTGTCCGTAGCTTCTGTCTGGATGGTTCTAGAGAGTGGGAAAGGTTTTCCTAGAGAAGCCAGATGCCATTTTCCTCAGTGCTGACACTTGTCTCAGACACCTTGTGTTGCCCGGATCAATCCTGCCTCCCTCACCCCTGATGACCTCTAGAAGAGCAGATTGGTTTGTCATCTTGCAGATGGGACCACGGGCTAGGAGCAGCAGAGCCACTCACTGGCAGAGGCAGAGCTGGGGTGGAGCACGGTGGCTCTGCCCCACCCAAGACCTGCACTTGGTCTGAAGGCAGAGCCTCAGGTGCAGCTAGTGTGTAGTGTTGGAGTGAGCTTGGACGGGGGACCTCCCGTCCTGTGTCCCGCTAACCCCTCTCCGACTGACCACCCTCACATGCGGCCTGTCCTTACACCTGGGTCAGACCCTGCCCAGCCTCTCGGCCTTATGAATACTGTTTCTCTTGCCTGCAGTCCCTCTCTTCTGCTCTCTCTGGTCAGCCTTCATTGCTCCTCAGCTCTCAATGCAGACAAGCACATGCCACAGGCACAGAGCACTTCCTCTTCCTGCTCACCCACCGCCCCCTCTCTGGACTTTCTCCTTTATGGAGGCTACTCTGCAGTGCTATGGCTTGGCCTGCTCAGTGGCATGGCTGGTACAACCGAGGCTCTCTAGCTGCTCAAGGAGAGGCCAGGATGAGCTAGCTCCTCACAGGTGTCTGGGGAACCACATCTTCTTCCTTCTCCCACTTCCTGCCTCTGGTCGCTCTAGACAGCTGGGGACGTGGAAGATATGAAGAGCGGCCAGTGGAGGCGTCTCTCTTGGAAGGACTGATGAGCCTCAACTTTGTGGGTCTGTGTTTCATGAGGTCCTGTTCCCCAGTTTCCCTCTATTTCCTTGTTCAAACTCCAGAGAGGCACCAGATAGCTGCATCCCGCTCACTGCCCAGTCTAGGACTTCATGGGACCTAAAGCAAGTTCACATCCTAGGGAGCCATCATTTGTTCATTCATTCATTCATTCATTCACTCATTTGCTCACTTACTCATCCCACTAATTCATCAAATACACTCAGGGCCATGCAGTGCAGGGGCTGGCTCCGCCCTCTCAGGGTACATGGTCCAATGTGGTCCTATGGGCCCCTAATGCTTTCCTTTCAGTCCCCAGTCTTCCTGGTAAGAATATCAGCATCCCCCTTACTACAAACCCCTCCAAGTCTAGTCAAGGCCCAAGAGCTATGCCAACCACTGCGATGGCCCAATGACTATGGTTACCATGGCAACACACTATGAATGGCTCTAAGCCCACCCACTCCCAGAAGGTATGTGTCACTCTCATGATTCCTATTTCTGCAAGGGAAGGCTCAGGGAGCTAGCGCGTGGGTCTTGAGGGAACAGCTGTAAGCACAGAGTTGGGCTCCATGTCCAAGCTGACCTGTCCTAAGCAAAGGCTTTAGCACTGCACCACTTGATTTTTCTAGGCCCAGAGGCTCATGATCACCATCTAACAGGCAGGAACGTCAGACAGCCGTGAAGGTGTGAAGTCTCTACAGAGCCTGTGCCCTGATAAATGGGCACTGGGATGGCTTGCCTAGCAGTAAGGGATTGCCTCTCCTGTGGTCCAGAAAGCCCAGTCCCTTATAAGGAGAGGCCCCATCTCTTCTCCAGCAGCACTAGACTTGGCCACCAGGACTTCCTTTCCTTCTCCATTTTTGCCAGGGACACAGGGACCAAGATGGGAAGATTGGATCCATCCTTGTCCTGTTCCTCCCATCAGCCCAGCAGTCAGTTCAGATGCACTCAGAACTCCAGCCTCCCTTCTGGCCTGCTTCCTCGATGGCCCAGCTCTTTCCACCCTCTGCTGGACCTGGCTCTGGTCCTGTTTGCCTACCCCATTGCCAGTCCTTGACTCAGCCAGTCATAGTTTCTGGTTGGAAGCCAATGGCCCACTCAAAATAACTAGTTCCTTTCCCTGGGGCCGAGAACAGCTGCAAGAAATTAGAGAAGGGACTGGAAGAAGAAAACCCCCACCCACAGCCCCATACCCACAGAGCTACAGCAGGTGGCAGGGGCCTGTGGTAAGGAGGCTGCCCCAGCCCTGAGTTCCCCAAACAAGGCCTTCTCCCACGAGGGCAGAGAAGCCAGAAGGAGACTATGAAGGCTGGCCTCCCACCCCCAGCACCCAAGCCTGTCTACCTGTGCCTCCAACTAGGCTGCTTTATGTCTGGGGCTGCAGCTCAGAAATTCAATGTCAAGGAATAGTCTATTTTGCCAAACAAAGATGTCTCTGCACTCTTGGCCTCTCTCTTCTTGCTATCCCATCTACCATTTTCCACAGCCTGGGTTTGCATCGCCTAGGTCCTCAAAGGCCTCCTTCACAAAGCCTTTCTCCTTTTTGCAACCTTTGACCCAACACACACCATTTCTAGCCGTAGTTTGTGAGGAACCAGATGACACTCCTGTCCCTGAGCTCCATCAATGCCTCTTCCCTTCACACCACACGAACTCAAGAAATCACCCCAACCTCATCTGCACACATCTGGAGACCTGGCCTTCCTGTCTTTTTTTTTTTTTATTAAAATAGATTTATTTATTATATGTACAGTGGTCTGTCTACCTGCATGCCAAAAGAGGACACCAGATCTCATTCTAGATGGAGTGAGCCACCATGTGGTTGCTGGGAATTGAACTGAGGTCCTCTGGAAGAACAGCCAGTGCTCTTAACCTCTGAGCCATCTCTCCGGCCCCCTTTCTTTCCTTTCTTTAGCCTTTTCCCTCCCTCCTCTTCCTTTCTCTTTGAAGATGCTCTTCCGCCATGTGTGTTTTAGCTAGGCTACTTCATATCCTTTTGGGGGACTAGAATGAGCTACCTGCTAATACGTAAACATTTCAGGCTTTCTCCTTACCAGGACCACTGTTCTGGCCTGGGAAATGTAGAATCTAGTTTTGGAGCCTCTGACCTGCCCAATCAACTTGCCTTTTAATCAGTCCCTAGGTGGTTTATATATGAGAACAGTGAGACCTGCACAAGATCAGCTTACTAAAGACATGATTATACAGTAGAGGACATTTTTTTAGTGGTGATAAAATTGTATTTTGTTCAGTAAAGCATTTATAGCAGCACTGCTCAGTGCAAAGTTCAGTATAGCTGTTGTGAGCCACAGACAGAGTGACTGGGAAGGCCACTTTGCATGCTGAAAGCTGAACACAGCAACTAAGAATTTTTGCAAAAGTGTGTTTATTCATTTTATTCATAAGAGAGTACTGTGTGCAAATGGAGAGCTGTCTGGACCCCACTTTGCAGGACAGCTGCTTTATGAGAAACGTGACGGGAGCACATGAGGCAGTTGATGGTCTCATATGCAAAACTAATCTTTCCCAGCCTCCATTGCAACTCACAGGTCAAAGGTATTGGCCGTTGCTCTAAATCAAGTGATTCAATTTGATTTTTAAATTTAATTCATTGTTTACTTATTTAATTTTTAAAATAGGGTCTCACTGTGTAGACTAGACTGCCTTGAACTCAGAGATCCACCTTCTTCTGCCTCCTAAGTGCTGGGATTAAAAGCGTGTGCTACCAGGGCCTGACACATTTTCTTAATTAGTGACTGATGTGGGACCGCCTCGGCCATTGTGGGTGGTGCCACCCCTGGGCTGGAGGTCTGGATTCTATAAGAAAGCAGGTTAAGCAAGTCATGAGGAGCAAGTCAGTAAGCAGCATCCCTCCATAGCCTCTGCATCAGCTCCTGCCTCCAGGTTCCTGCTTGAGTTACTGTCCTGACTTCCTCTAGTGATGATGACTATGATGGAAAAGTATAAGCCAAATAAACCCCATCCTTCCCAAGCTGCTTTTGGTCACGGCATTTCATCACATCCATAGTCACCCTGACCACCATGCTTCAAAACCAAGGATTCTGAATTCAACTTAAAGCCAGTAACTGAGAGCAGGTAAAGTAAAGAGTCAGCTTAAAGTACTCAAGGATCCCCCAGATTTATGAGCCCTTAAGAGTTCACTGATGTGACAGGACTGAGGTTTTAACAAGCTTTATTAAAATATTAAATACTGAGCAAGATGGAATTTGATGAGGACCACTCCTGGAAACATCCTAGCAGAGTGGCCTAATTTTATTTTTTTTAACCAATATAAATTTAATTTAAATCACCATATAGAATTTCTGGACAGGGGAAACATGAGATGTCCTTTGTTTTCTAAATGGTTGTCTGCCTCTCTGTCCCCAAAGAGGGTCTGTACAGCTCCTGATGGATGTCCTTGTTATGCGTGATTTCTCAGAGAGGCCCATGGACACTATAGTGGGAGGGGAGGGTACTATCATGGGGTCCCTAGGGTGAGCTTCAGTTCCTGGGGGACATCTGGTTGCCCTGGGGGCACATCCAAGTACACAACCAGACAGGTAGGGTGCCAGGCACATCAGGTGCACAGCCCATCCAGGGCTGGCTGCCCAGGAAGCCTAGCCACTTCACCTCCCTTCCTTGAGGCTGCTGGGGTTTTGCAGGTGGATGGGAGGATGGGGAAAGGTTAGTTACAAAGCACCCCCTCTCCTGCCTCTTCAGTGACCACAACTTCCTGGGACGAACCCCATGTTCCTGTAATTAGTAAGGGTCCCATACATCTTGTTTGTTAATAAAATAAAGCAAGTTCAAAATGAGTGCCTAGATGTTTGCACAGAAATCTCTCTGTTCTCATTTTATTCTTAAGGAAACTAAGGCATAAGGATTAACATGCTCCAGGTCGTACTGTGAGCCTCTGGTGGTGGAAGCAAATTTCAAACTCAGGCTATTTAACATCACTAGTACCCAAGTCACTAAGCTTGACATGCTGTATCTTCTTCAACATTATACTATTGATAAAAGGAGAAATATGAAATTGGGAGAAACAGCCAAGAATGATGGATCATATCACACGTGCTACCTATATGCAATGGAATAGTACACAGCAATGCAAAGAAACAGAGGACAGCTAGGTACAGGAGCCTCATAACTAAAGTGCAGAGTGAAAACATAAGCCATACTATAGCAAGGACAACTCCATTTATGCAATTATAAAAACGGGCAGATAACAGATTGTAGGATGCAGGCGGGGGTTAGGTGTGTTAAAACTCCAAAGTAGTTGGGAGGCAGAGGTAGGAGGATCTCTGTGAGTTTGAGTCCAGTCTGGCCTTCTTAAAGAGTTCTAGAACAGCCAGGACTGCAGAGAGATACTCTGTCACAAAAAACAAAAGCAAAAGAAAAACTTAGAGCCAGGTAGAGTGGCATGTGTCTTTAAATTCCAGTACTTGGGAGACAGAGGCAGGTGAATCTCTGTGAGTCTGAGGCCAGCCTGGTCTACGGAGTGAGTTCCAGGAAAAACAGGGCACAGGGTGCTGTTACATGGAGAAACGCTGTGTTAAAAACAAAAAAAAGAAAAAAAAAGAAAGAAAAAAAGAAAAGAAAAAAAGAGTGCTTGTTGTATAAGCATAAGAACATAAGTTCAAATCCCCAGTATCTGCATTAAAAAAAAAAAAAAGAAAGAAAAAGAAAAAGAAAAAAGAAAAAAATCCTATAAGCCTATAGTCCAGTAGCTGTAGAAGGTAGAACAAGAGGGTTACTGGAGTTTTTGGCCACAAGCCTAACTCCAGGTTCTCCAAGAGACCCTATGTCAAAGGAAAGAGGCAGAGAATGATAGGCCAGAGGATGTTAGGTGTGATGCTCTATGTGTTTACAGGCAGGTGCATCTGCACACATGTGTGCATAATACACATACACAAATAAATACCAAACTCTTTGCCCCTGGCTTATTAAAATATAGACTTCTGGGGCCCAGCTTGTTCAAATGAAGATTAACTGCCCTTTCTCAAGAAATACGTTTATATACTCTCTCTCTCTCTCTCTCTCTCTCTCTCTCTCTCTCTCTCTCTCTCTCTCTCTCTCGTTCCCCTACTCTCTGTTCCTTCCTCTCTCCTCCACTCCCTCTCTGTCACATTCCTGAGGCTCAGGGTTCTGTCCTGCAACTGATCCTACCCTATTGGCTCCCTTCACATCTATCTTACTTCCTCTGCCTTTTCTAAGGCCTGAAGGCACAGGGCATTGGGAATCAGCCAGCTGTGCCTCTGAGCTGTGACGTAGGCTCCAAATTATAAAATCCATGAGGCACTGAACATCTGGATGGAGTATGAGCCTTGGAAAAACCATGCCTGTTGGTATCCATGGTGTCTGAAGCTAAGCAAAACAGTGAAAGGTGTAGAATATGGAACAGACCAACAGAATCCCTTATGTCAACTGCTTCATTGCATGAGTTATGTGTTAGCAAAAGACCTCATAGATTCCCCATCATCCAGGATCCCCCAACTCTTGCTTCCACAAAGTCAAGCTGTAGAATTACCCCAAGAGGGTGTGAGCCTAGTGCTTTAGAAGCTGAAGAGAACTGAGTTGGAGACTAGCCTTGGCTACATAGCAAGACCTGGTCCCAAGAGACCGAAGACAGTACATAAACCAATAGCCTTCAGGTTCCAAGGCTCACTCCACAGCCTCCTGTAAAGCTGTTCTATGTTCACTTGAACACAAGACATCCTTTGAGCCAGGGACATTTCTTCTTACAGTTAGAATTCTGCCTCCATGACCTGATGTGGGATGTCTTTCTGCATTCTGTGAATTTCCATTGGATAACAAAGGAATTGTTTTGGCCTTTGGCAAAGCAGCTTAGAAGCAGGTGGGAATTCCAAGCACAGATAAAGGGGATGGAGTCACCGAAGGAGCAAGATGTAAAAGTACAGGGAAGCCACCAGCCACGTGGCAAAACAGAGATTAGTAGAAATGGGTTAAGATGCAAGAGCCAGATAGCAATAAGCCCAAGCCATAAGGCAAACAATTTGTAATTAATATAAGCCTCCTTGTGTTTCTTTGGGACTAAGCAGCTGGGGGACTATGGGTCTGAACCTCGGGGCTAGGCTGAGTCAGAAACTTCTGACTACATTGACCCTCTGGTCCTGAGCAAAGGAGAGATGGAGTTGACAGGCACTGGAGGCTGAGACTCCAATAGTAATTCCCTGGTGGCTATAAAAATGGCTCTGTCACCAAAGCCCCCAGCAGGTCCTCTTTGCTTACTTCTTGGGAGCAGCTCTGGGCAATGGGTGCTCAGGATCCAAGGGAGAAAGTGGGCTGTGGGTGGGCTTCAGTTCCTATAGCCTGAGACATCCCAAATTGGCTAGACTTAATCAGATTCCTATTCCTTTAGCTTGACAATGTGGCTACCGAGTATTTCTACCACCACCAAAGACTTGGAAAGGTTAAGAAATGCCTTTTAAGACCTAGGAAGCCCAGAAAATTCACAACAGCCAGATGTGCTAAGTGGAGAGCCCACAATGCAGGCTTGCCTGTCACATCTGGGTACCTGAGAGGGACAGCTGGTAGAAACATGACCTGACTCTCCCTTGGCCCAGGGCTAGTTGGGCAGTGCAGATTGACCCCAGAGAGCTCACTGGGGACAAAGGAGACTAGCAGTGGTCCAGGATGAAGAGGCTGATGGGTTAAGGAGAATGACTAGATTCTGGTGGGTCAGTATCCCTGAGCCATGCTGCTGTACCTAATATTGTTCTTCTGACAAGCAATTGTTACATCAATGAGATCTTTTCCTACCAAATTGGATCCTGCTGATATCTATCTTTTTAGACATTGTCTCACCATGTAGGCCTGGGTTGTCTGGAACTTACTGTGAAGACCAGACTAACTTTGAACTTGAAGGGATCCACCAGCCTTTCCAAGTGCTAAGATTTAAGGATCTGAGCCTCCTCCATGCCTGCCCCTGCTAATGGCTTGTTTATCCTGTTAGCTGCTGGATTGGAAGAGCAACTGGCTTGTGTTTGCACTGGTCAGTGGTGGCCTTCAGAGGTCCTGCTCACTTGCCATGGAAAGATTTCATTACATGGTTAGTGTAACAATAAATCCTGAATGTCTTACAGATTAAAAAAAGTAGAAAGAGGAGGCTGGAAAGATGGCTCAGAGGTTAGGAAGACCAGCGGGTCTTCCAGAGGTCCTGAGTTCAATTCCTGGCAACCATGTGGTGGCTCACAGCCATCTACAATAAAATCTGGTGCCCTCTTCTGTCGTGCAGTGCTGACAGAGCACTGTATATATAATAAATAATTCTTTAAAAACAATAGAAAGAAGAGAAAAATAATGGTGAAAATTTTAAAAGAATATATACTGGAGGCTGGGTGTAGTGGCACACACCTTTAATTGCAGCATAGTGAGTTCTAGGACAGCCAAGGCTCTGCTACACAGAGAAACAAACAAACAAAAATCACCTTTAATCCCAGCCCTTAGAAGACTGAGGCAAGCAGATTTCTTAGTTTGAGGGCACTCTGGTCCACAAAGGGAGTTCCTAGGGCATCTAGGGCTGCACAGAGAAAATCTACCTCAAAAAAAAAAAAAAAAAAAAAAAGAAAGAAAAGAAAAAGAAAGAATGTATACTAGGGCTAGGAAGCTAGCTCTGTGAAATGTTTGCCTTGCAAATACAAGGGCCTGAGTTTGATCCTCAGAATCCAAATAAAAAAGGCTGGGTGTGGTGGCCAGGCACTTGTAATCTCAGGACAGGAGAGGCGGAGACAGCAGCTCCAGTGAGGTGTCATCATGCCAGGTGACCCTTTAGTTGCAGTGGGCTGCATTTCAGTCACCTCTGCTTTGCATATCCTCATCCACACTTCTGTAAGGAACCCCAGCAATCCCAGTGGCTTGCCAAGCTAGACTTCAGAAAATCGTTTCTTCAAGCTGTTGTAACTCACACCATACACTCTACTGAGTGGTCAGGGCATGGTATAGCAGTAGGCCTTGGAATGTGACTAGGATATTATCCATGTTCCTGAGGGAACAAGCACTTTCTACTGAGGTTCCCTAATGTCTATTCTAGATACTCTGTGAGCAGGTACCTCACGTGGCCTGTGATGCAAGCCCTATCTGGTCTTCTAGTGGGAAGTCTGACTTTATTCCTGCCCTGGCCGGGAGAACCACACAGGCCTTTTGTGGTGAGCCTTTTGAATTCTATATAGATCTATGGACTGGGGCACCCCAACCTTTGTCCTTCCAGACCTACTCCTGAAGGCCTCACTGTGAAGGCACTATGAAAGCATGTTACAGTTGGGGCTGGAGAGATGACTCAGCAGTTAAGAGCACTGGCAGCTCTTCCAGTGGACCCCGGCTTGATCTCAGCACCCATGTGACAGCTCATAGCCATCTGCAACTTCAGTCACTTTCAAGGAATCTGATGCTTTTACACACATACACATACACACACACACACACACACACACACACACACACACACACAGGCAAAACACAGATGCATAAAATAAATAAAACTTTAAAAGGATGTTGTGGTAGAAGGTTGTGCCCAATGTACTATGCTAATTCAGGGTAGGGTTTTGTCCTGTCCTAGGTGAGCCTTGACCATGCTTCACAGCTGAGAGTGACCTTGAGTGTCTAGTCCCCAGGCCTCCATCTCCAGAGGGTGGGGATTACTAGGCATTCACTGTGTGGCTTGGTTTTATGTGGTGCTGTGGGTCAAACTCAAGGCTTCATGTGAGCTTGCCAGACTCTACCAACTGAGCTATATATTCCCAGTTCCTATTCTCCGAAATGGCCCAGCCAGCTCCAGGCCTCCCCGACTCCAGGGAGAAGGAAGAACAGTGGGAATCTAGGCAAGCGTTGCAGCGGTCAAGCCAGGCGTAGAGCGGACATCTACTTATGTGTCTGAATACAGGAATAGGGACAAAGTCTGCGTGGAACTTCTAGTTTGAACTTGCCATGGCATACACTCCCTTTATGATACATCTGCGGTACAGACTCTAAGCCTCAGCTCTCTACCTCTAGCCTCAGAGAGTTCAGCAATATGTGGCCATGTGATAACTGACCAGTAGCCTTCACTGCCAAGGCCAAGCCAAGTCTAGTCCTTGACGCAGGGGGATGCTAACCCAAGACTAAGAGTGGTACAGGATTTCCCTTAGGTGAATTGGGTCTTCACACCTTTCTGTCACTATCAGAGTGGCTTCAGTGTCTTCATCAGTAAAATAGGAATGTAGATCTTTTTTTCTGTGACACCAAGCTTCTGGCTAAAGCTACTGCATAGCTAGGGAAACTGTTCAAATCCCTGGAAGTGCTTCAGGAAGTCTGGTTTGGTGCCAGGCAGCCTGTAGGCTCGCTACAAATGAAGCAGTCATTGAACTAATGGCTAATAGGGGCCACAATAGATCTCCAATTCCCAGAAAGAGCCACCGGGACAGCTGCATGCCAATAAACGAACTGTCATTTAGCAGGCAGCCTCTATTAAAACATGACTTCCTAGGAGCTGCACAATGCAGCCCTGCCAGCCCCGGTGACCCCAGACCAGGCCTCTACCCCCAAGGTCTGCCCTCCCCCCAACTTCCTAATTAGTAACTGCCTGTCAAGTCATCTTCTTTCTGAGTTAAAAACCAAAGCCAAGGGCCATGTCCTGGCTGATGCCACTGTTCCACTGGCCTGGCTCCAGCCTAGATAATATCTGTCTTCCTCAGCACCCCCTCATTTCCTCTCAGATGGGTATGCAGAGCATCAGAGAAGTCAGCAGCTGCCGCCAGCCACCCTTTAGAGGCTGGTGAGGTAATCCTGAGTGCTGGCTGACAAGAGCCTCAGGGTGAAAGGGGCTCTGTGTGGAGGAGAGAGTCTTACTGTTTCTCTCAGTCTCCAGGAGCGCTTCACTGGTGTCCTGGCACCAAGAGCAGAAGAAAAGCTACCCCGGACTTCCTCGCCTCCACAAAAGCATCATTCACTCCACAGCAGACAGACGGCAGTGAGGACTTCAACACAGTGGTGGGTGGGAAGCCCTGTTGAGGTCACTGACCACCCCACTCCCACCTTATCTCAGGGATTCCTTTTGTAGAGGGGACAGGCACATGGCAAAAAAAGGGGGAATCCTCAAAAATGAGAACACTGGCTAACTCAGCTGTCACCTGGGCTGAGGGACGCTCAAGATGCTGAACTGCCAGGGATTCTCAGGACAGGGTAACAGCCGTGGAAGGTGGCTCTGGTTGACTTGGTGGCTCAGAGGAAGGTCGGAGAATCAGGTGAATGTATGTGCACCTAACAACTGTGAGGAGAAAGGAAGTGATGGTCATGTAAGGTAGCAATGGGGTACTCTTTGTTCCCCACCCTCCTCAGAGACTTGGTAGTGCTTGCTCAGAGCATTTTGAAGGCCAAGGATGTTGGAGAAGGGTGTCTTTGCATTTTAAATTCTTAGGAGAAATTGTAATGAGATATCTCAGAATCTGTTTTCATCTTCAGGCAAAATCAAAATGACTCAGGGAATAAAACCAAATCTACAGGAATGGAGAGCAGTGTCTGGGATACCTTTTTGTTTTTAGAGGCAAGTAACTCTGAGGTCACCAACACATACCAGCACACTCTGATGTCCTACATGCCACATACAGTGGGTTCAGGAGGCAGTGAGATGGTTCAGAAGGTAGCAGAGCTCAGCACAAGCCTGATTATTCCATAACTCTCGGAAGAGAACCAACTCCCCAAAGTGGTCTGAGGTCCACAGGCATGCTACGCCATGCACACATACCACACATTCTGATATCACTCTTCAAGTTCAGGTTTGGGAGATTGTTCAGCAGTAGACACTTGCTGATTATCAGGTCTGACTACTTGAATTCTAAGACCTGAACGCTGTCCTATGATTTTCACATGTAAACCCCTCCCATAAATAATAAATGTAATTTTTTAAGTTATTTTTTTTGGGGGGGGGTGGCTCAAGCCTTCAATCCCAGCACTGGGGAGGCAGAGGCAGGAGAATCTCTGAGAGTTCCATGGCAGCTAAGGCTATGAGAGACCTTTTCTTATTAAAAAAAAAAAAAAAGTTCTGCAAATTTAACAAACAAATAACAAAGATGTGACCTTGGGGCCACTCCCCTGGTGATAGGAATGCAAAAGTGATGGATGTGGTAAGTCCTTATTTGGGGACCTGCTCCAGTGCAGGAGAATGAAGGGCTCTACAGGGACCTTCAAAGGTGTGTTAAGAGCGACTTAGGGGGGGCTGGAGAGATGGCTCAGCGGTTAAGAGCGCCATCTGCTCTTCCAGAGGACCCGGGTTCGATTCCCAGCACCCACATGGCAGCTAACAACTGTCTGTAGTTCCAGTTCCAGGCAAACACCAAGGCAAATAAATAAATAAAGTTTTTAAAAAAAAAAAAAAAAAAAAAAAAAGAGCGACTTAGGGTTAGGGGAGATGCGATGCCATTTTGTGTTAAACTCAATTTACAACTCACCCCCTACTATGGCAACTCTCCTGGTGACATCCTGGCTGTATTCTCTGTTATTAGCTCATCAAGAAGTTGTTCCAGGGGGCTGAGAGATGGCTCAGAGGTTAAGAGCACATGCTGCTGCTCTTCCAGAGGACCAGGGTTCAATTCCCAGCACCCACATGGCAGCTCACAACTGTCTGTAGTTCCAGTTCCCAGTTCCAGGCAAACACCAAGGCAAATAAATAAATAAAGTTAAAAAAAAAAATTGTTCCATCAGTATATACTGACCTGCCTTAGACTACATGCAAATGTTTGTACTCTCATTAAAAAGTAAAGTAGAAACCAATTTACAAACCAAGAATATAGCATTTTATTCACTTCCAGATTATGTGTAGTACACAACATATACATATATTTAGATAATATATAAAAGAAAGACTAAACTGTAGGAAGAAATATTGGTCTGAATCTGCCTTGTAGGCCGTCTTTAGTTCCATAAATTTGTTGAGTGTGTCTCTCACACGCCAGGGCAGGCAGCACAGGAAACCCCAGCAGTCTGTGTGTCACTCAAAGCTCTGCCTTTCCCCACTGAACTTAGAATGCAGTAACAGAACTGTGGCATGGTCACGCTGTCCACGACAAAGACACGAAGTAGTAAGTGAGCCACAGCACAGTGGATTATTCAATGGTTTGCATTGTCTCCATGTAGCTTTTTAAACTAAGAGTCATGTCTAGAGACTGTCCCCCTTAGTTGCCATCCAGTTATTGCTAAAGGAAAAAGCAAAAAAGAAAATCAGTTTCAGCTATTAGAAAACTGAAGGTCCGTCTTTCTGGTGATACCCAAGTGGACACTGGGCTGTGGGGACATAAGCGTGGCTCTATCAGGCATGCATGCAAAGTGCCCACAATTGTACATTGCTTGCTCATTAGCCTTAGAGACTGACAAAGAATCAGCAGGCGGCATTCTTCCACGAAGACCCATGAACAGGAGATAGGAAGTCCTGAGAGGGACAGGGAAATGCACTGGGGTGGGGGAAGCAGTTGCAACAGAACAGGTTCATCCTCAGCTTGGCCCTGCTGTGCTGGCAGGCTGGAGAACTAAGAGGTAATGGCAAGCCTCCAGTGCCAGCCCAGTCAAGGGAAGGTCCTAGGCGCTGGCTCCCCACCCCCTGGGCTTCCTTAAGGAAGGATGTCTTACTTTAGCCTTGTTCTGAACTGGGAGATACAGTTTGAACTCTGCTGGCAGCTCATCTTCTGAGTAGAGTCTGTCTGAGAAGTAAACCCTTCGGATACGACAGTTTGCATGGATCTGTGGAGACAAGACTCATTTTGATAGGCTAAATACAACTGTTTTCTCTTTGCCTGATTCTCCCAGAAGCCCTCTCATAGTACACCCAAAACTTCATCTCCATTAGCAAATTGGCTTTGCTTTGGGGGCTAGAAAGAGATTCAGGGGCTAGAAAGATGGTACACTGGTTAAGATAACATTGTTTTTTCAGAGAGAGGACCTGGGTTCAATTCTCAGTATTTACACCATAGCTCACATCTATCTATAACTCCAGTTCTAGGGATCTGATGCCTTCTTCTGATCTCCTCAGATACTAGACACACATGCATATGTATACATACATGCAGACAAAATATTCATATATATATATATAAAATAATATTTTAAAAAATTCAAGAGGGCTGGAGAGTTGGTTCAGCGGTAAGAACACTTGTTGCTGTTGCGAAGGACCTGGGTTCAGTTCCCAGCACCCACACAAGTATGTAGCTCCTAACTATCCCTAACCTCAGTTTCTGGAGTCCAATAGGGCACCTTCTGGCCTTCTAGGGCACCAGACACAAACATGATGAACAGAGGTACCTGAAGGCAAAACATGCACACACATAAAATATAATCTAAAAAATTAGGGAAAAAAAGAGGAGGATTTTGATTGTTGAATTTACCTTGTTTGAGTAGACCTCAGAACATTTTCTGGACCTTTTGGAGGTCAACCTCCCCACCTCCCGCCAACAGTGCCTTGGGGACTTGGGCTAAAAGCCTCACATTATTCTGCCACGTGTGCCATCAGCCAGCCAGCGTGTGTCCTAAAGCCCCTAGTGTGGGACTCCATGAGTGGAAGGCCAAGTACCTGCACTCTCAGGGTCTCAATGTAGTTTGTACCATACGCCCGCCGGGTGAAATCAGACAAGTTGAACTGAATCTGGTTCCAGCCGTCATCCAGCCGCATGGGCATGGTACAGATGAAAGGCTTGACACGGGTGGTGCTCTGGTAGTTACTTGCTCGAAACCGCCGACGAACATTTTTGTCATCTAGTACCTGCAGCACCCAGAGGAGGGTCACACTAATTCCATGTTCTCGGGCTCAGGGAAGCCAATAAGACATGACTTTGAGCCTCCACAGCCTGATTCCCAAGGCCAAACCCCAGGGAGAATAAGCAGGCCAGAGATAGGTCACAACTGGTCACAGATGGTCTGGAAGTAGTAAGTTTATCTAATTTGTTGTCAAGACAACAGCAGCTGCAATGACATATGACACAGCCAGCAGGCTCTCAGACCACAGAACTTCATACTGCTTTCCTCTAAAAGTTCAAAAATACTAAAACAAAAACAATAACTCAATATTACATATTTGTTCCCTGAATGGACATAATAATCTTTAAGCTTTGAACTCTTGTAGCTATTGATCAGATTTGCCATGTTTTTTTGGTTTTGAACACCAAGTTTATCCTCCTGAGAGCTGCACTGAGCTTTGGCAGAGGTAGGAAGGAGTACATACCACAGGGTGACATGCACTCCTAACCACACACTCACCTGTACTTCAAACGTAAAATACTTCTTCAGGTTTTTGATAATCATGACGAGGAAAGGCAATTTGATTCCCAGTGTCTTCTTAGGGTCTGCAGGACATGTGATGTACGTGGTGCTGTCAGCAGAAACACCAGGGAATGGGTTACTGTCTTTCTCCTTTTGTGCTGTGTCCAAGACTACATGGCCTCAATGGTTCAGTCAGGCTGGCAAGACTGGGCAGTGAGTAAAGGCACTTGCTGGCAAATTTGATGACCAGTTTGATCCCTGGGACCCACATGGTAGGAGAAAACTCTGACCTCCAAACACACACCATGGCATGAGCTCCTTCCTCCTTTCCCCACATACATAATAAACAAAATAAAAAGTTCAAATGTGCTGGACAGTGGTAGCACACGCTTGTAATCTCAGCACTAGGGAGGCAGAGGCAGGTGGATCTCTCTGAGTTTGAGGCCAGCCTGGTCTATAGAGGAAGTTCCAGGACAGCCAGGGTTACACAGAGAAACCCTGTCTTGGAAAAATCAAAAATAATAAATAAATAGAAAGTTAAAATGTCAAGTGCAGTAATCTGCCAGGCTGCTGAAGGCCAGGAGATCAAAGCCAGGGTGGGCAATATAAAAAGATCCTGTCTTAAAAAACCAACCCTAGTCAGGCTTTAATCCCAGCATTTGGGAGGCAGATCTCTGTGAGTTTGAGGCCAGCCTGGTTTACATAGTGAATTTCAGGACAACCCAGGCTACATAATAAGACCCTGTCTTAAAACCCTCCCCCAAATCAAATCAAATCAAACAAACAAACTCAAACCCCTCAAACAAAAGCTTGAGGCTAACAATAAAGTAACTGGAAAACAAAGCCTGGGAAGTTCTTCCAGTAAAAGAAGACTTCAATTCTAAGGAACTATGAAATGATAGAACATCAAAAACCTGGGGTACTGAAAACCACAGCAGCCACAGCTGGTGGTCAGAGCGCTCTTCCATATTCTGGGTCAACAGTACTAACACCGCTAACTGCTCTACATGAAAACACTCCCACTGTGCAGATGAGGAAACTCAAGCTGATGATCAGGTAAACTGCCTGAGATAAGCTGTAAGTGGTGTGTCGATCTACAGAGTGTCTGATTCTGTTACCATCAGAGTGCACTGCCCTCCTGAGGAAGCATTTGAGACAAAGCTGGCAACCTACCTGACGTTTGTCCCTTCAATCTCTAGCACCAGGGACTGGATGTCATTGTCAGTAATTCTTTTGATGTGGCCATTCCTTACCTGTCAGGAAGAGAATTTGTCAATGTTGCAGTATTGGCTACAGCCTTGTAACAATTGTGAAGGTTGAATGTGCCATTAGAGGAAAAGTGGTTCAAGGCACACAACACACAAGTTAGCAACAGCATGCCAAAGCCTATGCATAAGGAGTAAATTCCTTCCCGATTCAGACTCAGCTAAGTTACTCTCCGTAACAGTAAAGGTCATCTATATTCTTATCCAACTCCACAGCAGCAATAAAAACTAAGGTAGGATGGTAAAAGTCCCATTCTCAGAGATGAATGTGGCATCCAAGGACTGTAAATGGGAGGTCCTAAGCAGGAGACTGGGTTTCCTAGACCGTCCACTAACCATAGCTTCTTTGTCCACATGACTAATAAACTACTGTCAGCTGGGCATGGAGATGCACATCTTTAATTCCAGTACTTCAAAGGCAGAGGCAGACTGGTAGAGTTTGAGGCCAGCCTGGTCTATAGTGTGAATTCCAAAAAAGCCACGACTATATAAAAGAGACCTTGTCTCAAAAACAAAAACAACACAAAGCTCACTAAGGAAGGCAGCAGGTGAAGTGAAAGCAGCATTCCCAGCTGTTGGTGCGCACCCCAAATTAAACTACTATAAAGCTAAGGCAGGAGAGTGCTCTGAATTACAGGCCAGCCTGGGCTACACAGGAACCTGGTCTCAAAGAAAATGTGTGTGTGTGTGTATGTATGTGTGTATGTGTGTTTGTGTGTCCCTTGAATTTAGTCCTGCCTTCTTTTTTTCAAAAAAAATATTTACTTTTATTTCATGTGAATTGGTGTTTTTCGTGCATGTCTAACTGTGTAAGGCTGTCAGATCTTGGAATTACAGACAGTTGTTAGCTGCTATGTGGATGCTGGGAATCAAACTCGGGACTTCTGGAAGAACAGTTAGTGCTCTTAACCACTGATCCATCTCTCCAGCCCATTCCTGCCCTCTTTTATAAAATTTTATACTTTTCTCAAGTATAAGTTCAGGTCCTTCCCATACATGCACATACACCTTCATTTTCAGTCAAGTGATCTCTCACTTTTGTGATCTACTTTCCTGGCTCCTGCTGTTTAGATGGCATAATTTAGCATGTCTCATATGTGTGTGTGTGTGTGTGTGTGTGTGTGTGTGTGTATACATACATATATATACACAGAGATATACATACTACACAGAATATGAGAAACCCACATCAAATATTAATTCTTTTTCCTCAAAATAATTAGGAATAAACAAGCATTTCTGAGCACTAGACATGGAAGCAACTAATATGTACAGGAGACATAGGGCTGACCGTTCTAACATGGAAAAGATCGATAGGTGTAGAAGAGGCTACAGAAAAAAAGAAAAACATGTCTCCCAGGTATGACAAAAATGGCAACAACAGTGGATTCAAAATTCATTAATGTCTCAATCTCACTGACCAAAGCTCCTTGTTCATTAATCAGCCTGATTTTATTCTCCATTAGATTTGCATATAGGGAGAGGGTCCCATGGGTCTGACAATACTGTCATGGATATCTGTATACTGTGTGAAGATACAGTGCTGTGAATAGTTTAAAAAAGAGCAGAACAGCCAATAGCAAAGCAGAAGATATAGGTGGAACTCCCAGGCAGAAAGAGGTACATTAAAGACAGTAAGCTAAGGCAGGCTTTCAGAATTAACAAGTCTCCGTGCTGTTCTCTGTGACCTGGTGGGGACAATAAAGCTTACTCCACCATCCTTTTCAAGACAGCTCTGTGCTGTCCCATCCGTTTCTACGCACTCTGTCCCTGAGTCCCATCTACCTTCCCTGTGTGTAGTGTTCCCTGGTGACATCGGGACCCACCGCCCACTTGTGGTCTTGTCTGTGAAGCTCAACCAAGAGTAGGATCAAATAGCATGTGGCCTTAGGATCTTCTTCAGTGCTCAGTTCTGTCTGAGGCATAAGCTAAGTGCTCAAATATGTGCTGACTCTGGAATCTGTCACCCTAAGAGTTGGCACATCTGAATAGGTTCAAGGAGGGCTTTAAACATTCCTGGATAACATTATCGAGCATGAACTATTATAGGAAGCTGGAGATCACGGGAGAGTCACAAAGCATGTGAAGCTAGTGTCGTGAACAATGTTTCTTACAGAAAGTCTTCGGTGCCATTTTCAGGCACAGATGCTGGGCTACATGGGTCTCTCATCTCTGCCAATGGAGCAGTTCTTGGGTTGTCAAGATACAAATGTCACATTGAAAAGCTTCTCAAACAAAGCTGGCCACATTCAATGCCCTCCTGCTTTAAATTCTGGGCCACTTTCCAACAGAGATTAAGAGCACAAAGGCTCAAGTCTGCAGAACATGCCAGCACTGCCCACCTCCTTCCCCAATACTCCCAAATGAAGTGGCAGTATTTCTTCTCTGTTTTCTGTGAAAAACCAGGAACTTCTTGAAGGAGTCCATCAAGAAATAATTTCCAAATAATGTGCTATAGCTCTACTGATAAGACCTAGGAGCATTCCAACAAGATGCCAAATTAATTTTACAGCACACCACTGGGTATTCTCAACAACATAAACATTCTTTCTTAAAAAGCTAGCTACAAGGGCAGGGGAATTCAAGGGACTAAGTAATTAGGGCCTCCAGTCTACTATTACTAAAATTCAACGTGTTGCTATTTATCTAACATTGTTTCAAATAATAGAGTGAATCTTAACATTTCCAAATGTGTCCAAGGTCAACAAGAGGTTCCCCACCCCAGAAAGCAGCCAGAACTCACAGCGAGGAGCAACTGTGAGGAGGAAACTGCCCTTCCACCCTTCTCTAAATTTACAACCTGCAAATCTGACCTACTCAGGTCCTAACATAGGGAACAATGACTTCCAAAGCAGCAGAGGGCAACAGAGGGGCTAGTCTAGTATCCTTAGGCCTCTCTTCACCCAGAGTCAAGCCAATCTGATTTGTTAGTAAATTTCAATTCCCGCCCTTTGAAGGCCCCTTTCAGAGGGTTGAAAATACAAACTCATTGGAAAAAAGGAGTGGAGTGCAGATAATGATTCCGGGACATGGGCATTCAAAGATGGGAAACTTCTCAAGTCTCTTCTCTAAGGTTCTGAAGCAAGGGAGTGGTTCTTGGGGCAAAGTTTCCACCCCATCCCCTTTAGAAATGACTGCATTAAATTACATGGACTACGCTGGGGTGTGGTATGCATGTCCGTAAACCTTGGAAACTAGGAGGATCTCAGTAATTTAAGGCTAGCCTGGTGTACATAACAAATCTCAGGCTAGCCAGGGCTATACAGTAAGACCCAGTCTCCAACAAAAACAAAGCAAGACAAAGACACAGGCTGTCACCGCCTTTGATTGTCCAGGCCTTCCAGGAAGTAAGCTTCTCATAAACACATGTGGTAAGACTTATGTCCCCAGAAGGTGTCAACTTCCTTTCCTTAGCTCAGAGTTCACTGGGCAGGCCTAGCCTTCTGAAGAACATAAAATGTATTTGTTGGCATTTAGTACTCAAGGTGGAAACAGATTTCACTTAACTTCTTCCTCTAATGAGGGCACACCACTTCTGATTAAACCTTTCATCCGTGACATACTCTCACAATCTGTGTGGCCTATGAGGCTTTTTGTTTTTGTTTTGTTTTGTTTTTTTGGGGGGGGGCTTTACTATCCTTTTACTAATACTTAAAAAAATTATGGGCTGAAGAGATGGCTTAGTGGTTGAAAGTATTTGCTGTTCTGGCAAAGGACCCAGGATTGGTCCCCAGCATTCATATGTCATTCATAATTATCTGTTACTCCAGTTCTGGGGAATCTGACATGTTCAGGCACCTGTACTCATTTGGTAAACATAAATACAATCTGGCAGGTGCACATGGGTACACATGCTCACACACACTCATGCCCTTAATCTTTAAAGTCAGTGTCATGGAGAAGTTCAAATACAGAATGAAGACCCACTCTGAAAGTAGGTGGCACCAACTCATCTTCTGCTCTGATCCCATCATTAAATAAAAACAAAAAAGGAAGAACTCTTTTGAATAGTGTCAAATTCCCTGCTCACTGACTCCTGGTCTTCACAGGTGTGGAGCCCTCCTATCATGAACTTGGCTGTGATCTAGTTTCTCCTTAAAATGAGCCAAAAAATAGCTTTCTTACCGTAAGTTGTTGTCACAGCAACAAGAAAACTAATATGAGCATGCAAAGTAACAGGTTTAACCAGCACAGTGGCTGATGTCTACAATGCACTTAGGAGACTGAGGCAGAACGCACGTTTGTGGGTACCATAGGCTTTGTAGCTCCAGGCTATCCTGAGCTACATTGTGAAGACTTTGTCTTGTATGAGGACCTGAGTTTGATCCCCAGCACCTATATTAAAGCCAATCTGGTCTACAGAGTGGGTTCCAGGACGATTAAGGCTACACAGAAAAACTTGCCTCAAAAAACTAAATCCAAAACCAACCAAATAACCAACCAAACAAACAAAGATGGGTGTGGCAAAGCACTGCCTATAATCCCAGCACTGGGAGGTAAGGGGTGAGCAGACAGGCAGATCTCAGGGTTCACTAGCTAGCTTAGAAGACATCCAGTGTCCACATCTAGCCTCCACAATCAAACACTTGGCACATACACTACCCATAAATACTCAAAAATAAATGGATTTCACAATGATATACATAAATGTGATTATATTTTGTTATTATTCATTCCTATGAACCCTGACCCCCTCCAGCCCCATTATCCTACATATGATATAGCAAACACATTATCCCCACATATGTGGGGGCTTTTGAACGCAAGTTACTGGCAATTACAGAGAAGAATGACCTTTAGTACTATAGACACCAAAGGAACAAACCTTAAGCTCATCTCTCAGTTCTCCCAGGCTTTTCATGGTTGCTGGGCAACCAATAAGAACACTGACTTTTTTTTCCCCTTCTCAGTGTAAGCCCTAGGGAGGAGGGTCAAGATGAGGGGAAAATAATGCTACAGGGATGGGAGGAAGCTGGCCAATGTCCACAATTCTACAGTGTTTCAAAAATAACATATTAGCTGTGCCATTCCCATCCCTTCCCCCCACTTTCATTTTCTGGCTCCACTCACTCATCCTGGCAGGCAGCTGAACCCTTAGCCATCTGGCATGTTCTCTTAATGACCCATGTCCCAATTTACATTAAGCCCTTAGAGCAGGCCACTGCAGCAGGAAAGTGTCTGCCTAGGGCCAGCAGCCTGGCTTCAAGTCAGAAAACAGGCAGAGGGAGCCCTCTGTGGGAAACTATGATCATAGCTCAGACCCATGAGACCCTGGGCTACTACTCTCCACTTGCAGTACTTTTTGGGAAAACTTACACAGCAGACAGGTAGCTGAAACCCACTCTGTGGACCAGGCTATGCTTGAATTTACAGAGATCTGCCTCTTGCACTGGGATTATAAGTGTGCACCAGCACCACCTGGTCACAGTGTTTTTGAAAGGGTACAATAAATCATTATGCTTTCATCCAGCTATAGTAAAAGGTATTAATCATTAAAATAAAGACTGACCTTGGGAAAGTGAAAATCATTTTACTCTATCCAAACACACTCAATTCCACTCACGGAATGATTTAATATATCAACAAGGTTTGCCAAATTAAAAGCTAGGGTCTAGGGTCATCAAAGTAGTGCAGCAGATAATCACTTGCAGCCAAGCCTAATGTGCTGAGTTCAATTCTTGGGCCCTGTGGTGAAAGGCAAGATCACACACACACACACACACACACACACACACACACACACACACACACACACACAGAGTAAATATTAATTTATTTTTAATTCTGGAGAGGAATTTTGTTCATCCTTAAAATGAGGAATGAAGAACTGGGACCCAGTCATGACTATTCAACAACATCAACAACAGACTCAGGTAAAGTCACACTCCATATGGAAACAAACATCGGCAGCTGAGAGGAAGAGAAGGTGAGAGAGAACAAAGAGCAAAACTCCTAAACCAACTGCATGGGTTTCCAGTGCAGAAGCAAAGAGAACTCACTTCAGCATGCGGCACTGTGCAGGAGGAGAAACACTTCTTTCTGTTTGCTTTTATTTTTTGAAACAAGATCTCACTACCCTGGCTGCCCTGGGACTTGCTTATTGACCAGGTTGGCCTTGAACTCACAGATTCACTTGTCTCTGCCTCGTTGATTAAAGCTGTGCTCAGCAAGCTCTACCATCTTAATAAATGTAAGCTCTGTTGGGTTCAGAAGTTAAGGAACATTAGACAACCTGTTGAGTTTTACTACACTCTTGTTCTGAAAACCTACCAACATCTCTATCAGGAAACCTAGTGTAGCCATGTCTTAGCTAACGTGTGACAAGAAGGGAGCTGAGGTTATGAGCTGATAAACAACTTGGGCTGCAGGGTCAAGGCAAGCATCAGAGGCACTGTTTCCTCTCAAAACTGTGACCCAAAGACTAAGGACCAACAAGTGCAGAGGTTTTCAGTGGAAGAGAGTGGATTTGGTGCAGCAGGAATCTGGCTGTAAGGAGGGGAGGGGAACCTGGGAGGGTGCCTGGAGAACCAGCCTCAGGCTGCAGACCACCTCCTGGGCCTCAGGTCTCAACACCACTATAGACATCTAGAGTGGAAATGGAAAAGCCAAAGCACCATAACTACATTATTTTAATTCCAGAAGCCTAAGCAGATACTATATCTAATCTACAAAAGATTGCTTTTCGTAGAAACCAAGTAGGTATTCTCTCTACACACAAACTCAGAAGTTGGAATAGTAAATATCTGTGATATCAAAATAAGGACTCAAAACAGTCATCACAGACAGGACCAAGCCACATGTAGGTAATATAGACAGTCTGATCTGCCTCTCCCCTACAATCAGACTTTGTCCTTATTACAGCTCTGCATTTTTGTCCAGGAGAAGGAGAAATTTTTTTCTGTATCTTCCCAACTCTATACAGTGTCAGTCACTCAGATGTTGCTCAATAAGTCACTCAATTCCCAGTATTTATTTCCTTGACTGGCTTGGAGTCCCCCTTCCTGAGAACTTTCTCACTGAACTGAAAGCCCAAGTACAACAGAGCTGATGTGGATAGTCCCAGACTCCCCTTTTCCTCCCTCTCCTCATCCTGGCCTCAGAAGGGGAAAACTTAAAGAATTGGGAACATGTGATTATTTTGTATTGTGAATATCTGGCTCAAAATGAATGTTCTGGAGTTTCCTTTGCCAAAATGTCTGTTTACTTTGCTTCATGTAAAGCTGCTCTAACAAAGCTTCCTATGTGTTTATGTCATCAGGGCATCGTCAGACCTCTAGTGGCATTGTTAAGGGACATAATGCTCACACCATGGTTACTCTGCTTTCATATGCCATGTGTAAACATGTGGACTAGTTAAAAAGCCATGCTTGAAAAAAAAAAATGCATATCACTGATAAAAGCCAGGGGGTATTAAGAAGGCTTTACCTCTCTCTGCCACCACAATGCAGCATGTTCTCCAGACCTGCTCTGACTGCTTTATACCAACACTTCATACAGCTCAGCTTCTAAGTTCAAGTAGCACACACGCCTCTTCTCTCTATACCTTTGTTCATAATAGTCAAGATACCAAGGCTGGTGAGCAATCATGCTCCCAACACTGCCAGGAGGACGCACTCTGGGTCCTCTCTGCAGAGGTCTAACTTAAGAGCTCCTGATGCTTAATTTCAAAGTGAACAAAAAATACAGGGGGCAAAGCTAAGGGTCCGCTTCCTATCCAATACTCTTGATGTAACTCACGCTATGGATAGAATTAATTGAAAGAAAGATTTGGTGAAATTGCTCACGGATTTGTTGAGCTCTCAACTGTCTTAACCAAATGACACATGCTTCTCTCAAAGCTGTCCTCAGAACACACGGCTGACTAGCAGAAGGCAGTGCAGGTGCCCTCCTCTGCAAATAAGGAAAGACACTGCAGTACAGTTCTAGTTCCACTACTTGGCTTACTTCGCCCATCCTACATAGACTTCTACACACTCCACTAGTCACACCACCTCTCTCCATGCTCCCTGAAGAGGGCAGAACTAAAGATATTCCCTAAATCCCCTAGCTTCCGCATTAGAGTGCCCTTTTTATATTCAAAAACCGGTCCAGCTAACTGCCCTGGGAATCTTCATGAGAAATGAAACGCGAAGATACAAAATGCAGACCAACACACATCCCGCTAAATCTTATCATCTCTAAAAGAGGCCAAGGAAGGCCACCATTTCATGTGGTAGGCAAAAACACCATCCCTTCTAGAGAAGGCTTGGACTTGACACTGGCTCCCGATAGAGAAAGCCGGTACAGGAGGATCAGTACGGACTCCAAGTCACGGAGTGCTTGCGGCAGGTTCCAAAGGTTAGCCTGTTAGCAGTCAGAGAAACGGAGGGAGCTAATGAACGAGCGAGCCCTGAACCCGTCCAGCTTGGCCCGTCGGCTTCTGGCTGCTTCTCTGTTCAGGATGTCAGGGACAAAGGCTCTCCGTCTACACCGCAGCATAGGCCTCGCACCACCGAACACGTGCATGCCTTTTTATCGCTGGGACGAAAGCTAGGCAGTGGGCACTGTGCACCCATTCTACAGCCCGGGAAACCGAGCAGCTAGCCCATCACGTGGCGGCGGGGGCTGTCGGGCTGGCCCCGCCCACGCCCCGCCCCGCCCCGCCCCGCCCGCTCACCTTTTTGTCCCAGATCTGCAGGGGCTTGCTGCCGATGCTGTAGAGGATGGAGAGGAAGCCGCTCTGGAACGTGTTCTTGAACATCTCGCCAGCCGCGGCCCCGAAGCCACCCTAGGCCCGGGACTGAAAGTCGGCACCGAGCGGCGAAGGATACGGGGAGCCGCCGGTCCGACGGAAGGACGCTGAGCTACAGCCACTGAGGGCGGAAAGCGGCACCGCGACGTGGATCCGCAAGCCTGGGCGCGCACAGGGCCACTTGAGCACCGAAACCACAGCAACTGCCGCCCGCGCCGCAAGCCTGCCTGAGAGGAGGCG
The DNA here is from genome assembly GCA_004025045.1 of Sigmodon hispidus. NCBI lineage: Eukaryota > Metazoa > Chordata > Mammalia > Rodentia > Cricetidae > Sigmodon > Sigmodon hispidus. The sequence goes on along the minus strand of PVIH01002507.1, from coordinate 91,742 downwards.
GAGCGCCTCCGCGGCTCTCCAGGGATCCCTCCGCACTCCTGGGCCCGCCTCCCGGAGGCGCATCGCCCAGTCCGGCCGCAGGAAGAGCAGCTTCCGGTCTCGTCTGCCCTTAGCCCCGCCCCTTCCTGCCAACTCGGGAGCCGAATTCGGTTGCTAAGGGACTATTCCTCTCCTCTCCCCACCGCAGCCGACTTGATTCATAACAGCGGAAGGAGACGTCGAGTTTGCAGCACTTGTTGACAGTGCCTGCTGAAGTGTCATGGGAACCGGGCGGCCGGCTAGAGGGGGTGGAGTCACGGATGGCCCCGCTCCCTGAGGGGCAGGACGAGTGAGCAAAGTGGCTTTCTGTGAATGACAGCTAAATGTTTCTTGGGGTGGTGGCGCCATCATTTAATCCCAGCAGAGGCAGAAAGATCTCTTAATTCGAGGCCAGCCTGGTCTACATAATAAGCTTCAGGACAGCAAAGGCTCAGATCCTGTCTCAAAAACAAATGTCCTGCGTTGGCCCAGGACGGAAGAACGTGCGAGTGAACCGGTATTGAGTATCTTCTTTACATCATCACCTTTAATTATCAGGTCAGATCACAGTGAACAAGATGCTGTCAATGCAATATTCTGAGGAAAGCGTATCACCTTAAATGCATTGGCTAGGAAATAAGAAAACCTGAACATTAAGATAAAAGCAGAAATTAATAAAATTAAACAAAATTGGACTGGTTGAGTTGAACCAACAGCTGATTTTTCATTTAATGTGCCAATGCCTAGAACATTTTAGGAAAGACATACGCTGTGGTATTTCAAGTAGAAGTAAATCTCAAATGTGGGCTACTTCCCCTGTCGCTCAACATCTTTCTCAGTAGTATAGAATGTACCTAGGTCTTTGTTGGGTGTTCTGGCACACTGAAAAGAGTTTGCAGCAAAGGAATCATTTTAGCAATTTTTATCATCATAGTTGCAAATTACTATGTGACAGGTATATGAAGTACCTTACCTTGTATTAACTCATTCAGTTCTCACACCAAAGCTTTGAGTACTCCAGCCAGAATGTCTAAATATAATGAAAAATATATGAATTTTACTACTGTATAAAAATAAAACTTGTTATATGTAATTTCTTTTGCATGAACCTGTTTAAAGATATTAAGACAAGTGGATCTCTGTGAGTTCAAGACCAGCCTGGTTTACATAGTGTGTTTCAGGACAGCCAAGGCTGCTAACAGAGAAACCCTCTTTTGGAAAACAAAAACAAAATAATTTTTAAAAAAACTCACAATGTATGAAGTTTCTTGAGATAGAAATGAACCAGTCTAATGTTGAATTTTGAAAGTTATTGTTTATGTTGAGATTTCTTTTTTTTTTTTTAAACTTTTATTTATTTATTTGCCTTGGTGTTTGCCTGGAACTGGAACTACAGACAGTTGTTAGCTGCCATGTGGGTGCTGGGAATCAAACCCGGGTCCTCCGGAAGAGCAGACGGTGCTCTTAACCGCTGAGCCATCTCTCCAGCCCCTTATGTTGAGATTTCTATATAGATGATCATACCATTTGCATAAAAACTGCCTCCCTTTTCTCCCAGTGTTTAGACTTCTTTATTTTGTTCCAATGAATGCACATGCCCTATTCCTGTGAAGGTATGCCAGGCACTTCATCCTAAACTGTCCAGGACAGAAGTTTCCAGTCACTTCTTCCCCAGCCTTGTATCCTGGGGACATCTGCTCCCTGTAGGCTTGTCCATTTTAGTAGTTACCAACTTGATTCCTTGTGCAGACCAAATCCATGAAGTCAGCCTCAGCTCCCTTGTTCTCACTGTAGGTCTTTCTGATGAATATATCCCCAATTTAATCAAAACTCTGAGCTATGGGCACCATCCTGATCCAGGCTGTCAGTCACTCCTCATGAAGCCCTCTGCTGGTGTCACCTCAGTTGTCTTACATATCTCTTTGCCTCCAGCTGGGCTGACTGGCTGGTCCTTATTCTACTTGAATCCTGCTTCAGTTCAGCAGCAGCAGCACATGCCTTTAATCCCAGCACTCGGGAGGCAGAGCTGGGCAGATCTCTGAGTTGGAGGCCAGTCTGGTCTATAGAGCGAGTTCCAGGACAGCCAAGGCTATCCCAGAAGAAGAAGAAGAAGAAGAAGAAGAAGAAGAAGAAGAAGAAGAAGAGGAGGAGGAGGAGGAGGAGGAGGAGGAGGAGGAGGAGGAGGAGAACTTTTATGTTCCTATATGTGCTACCTGTGGCTCCCATAACACACCACATCCTTTGTGGCTCAAAACCTCAGTGACTCAAAACAATAGAACTTTCTTCTTTAATGGTTCTACAGGTGGGATGTCCCAAAATCAGAGTTGTCACCCCCTTTGAAAGTGTTAGGAGGGGGCTGGAGAGATGGCTCGGCGGTTAAGAGCACCGTCTGCTCTTCCAGAGGACCCGGGTTCGATTCCCAGCACCCACATGGCAGCTAACAACTGTCTGTAGTTCCAGTTCCAGGCAAACACCAAGGCAAATAAATAAAGTTTAAAAAAAGAAAAAAAAGAAAAAAAGAAAGTGTTAGGAAAAAAATTCTTCCTGGCCTGAGGCATTCCTTGGCTGGTGGTAACAGGAGTATAAATTCTACATCCATTTCCACATGCCTTCTCCACTTCTGTGTCCTCTGCCCCTCTACTGAGGATAGTAGTCATCAGATTTAAGGCCCACTTTGAATCCAGTATATCATCTTGAGATCCCTAACTACTGTCCTAGTCACTTCTCTATTGCTGAAAAAAGACATCATGACCAAGGCAACTTATTAAAGAAAGCATTTAATTGGGGGCTTGCTTACAGTTTCAGAGGGCTAGTCCACACCATCATATTGGGAGAGTGTGGGCAGACATGGTACTGGAGAGGTAGCTAAGAATTTACATTCTGATCCACGGGCAGTTAGTTAACAGACAGAATGAGACTGAGCCTGGCATAGGCTTTTGAAACCTCAAGCTCATGCCCATTGACACACTTCCTCCAACAAGGCCATGCTGCTGTGCAGTATTCACCAGAGAAGACTGCTGAGTATTGGATTCCCATATGGGTATCCTCCACAGACACAATAAGCCAAATTCAACTGAATTAATAAATCCAGGCTTAATAAACAGAGCAAAACAACTCCCAGGTGACTCTTGGAAATGCAAGAGAAAAGAATCACATGGCAGTTCTGGTGGCCAGGTCTAAAATACCCTGTAGGTGTGCTCTTAACCCTTGGCAGGATTTCTTTGGTGAGGTGTGGAGAGGGCAGCTTCAGGGAGCCACTCATTGGCACACTGAGGGTGGGGTTTGGAATGGGGCCCTCCCAAGCTACAGATCCCCAACAAAGACTCTTGGATGTGGGTTTAAGCCACTAGAAAGTCTTTATTAGCCGGCCAGCAACTACTCTGGGTGTTAGGGATCCCAGTGTAGCCCCGAGCCTTTCTTTCTCAGAGTGAACTTCTAAGCATTAAAAAAAAAAAAACAAAAAAAACCCAAAAAAAACAAAACCATGTTCCGGGTTAACACACTTCAGTTAACCAGAACAGGTAGATAGAAGCGGAACTACAGAATCTAAAGGTTAGTACACTTCAAGGCCTTCCCAGAATCGTGGTCTTTGATGGATTAGGCCTTTGTTTTAGTTTGGTAGGTGATGCTATCTATGTGCTGACTTTTACAGCCTCAATGACATTTCCATCATGGAGTCAGTTGTGTTGAGGTCTGGGGCCTTGTTACAACACCTCCTAATGCTTCTTAAACAGTCCATCAGCTGGGAACCAAACATTTATATGTATGAGCCCACAAAGGCCATCCTTATTCAAACCACCAGGACCTCTTTCCAAACAGGATACATTCTGAGGTTCCAGGTAGACAGGAATTTTGGGTGAGTGTTACTCAATTTGCTGCTCTGCTTTTTGAGGTGATTTGCTTAATGCTCTCCCTCCCTGACTTATCTGCTTATCATCACTCTACTTACCACTTATTTCCTTCCCCCTCAGTTTTGAACTTCTTGGAGAACAGTTTGTTTGTCTTGCTCACAGATGTACTCCCAGAGTCAAATCAAATGCCCACAGTTTGAAGTAGCCAGGCAATAAGTATGTGTTGAGTCAGTGACCCCATTTTGGATTTGGGGCTCCAGGTCACAGTGCCGCCAGTACTGTCTCAATGTCCCTCCTCTCTGCAGGTCCAAAGTTATTCAGCTGATGGACATTCTCATAATCAGGGATGACCTATGCCATTCACCTGCCCACAAAAGCTCCGTAAAGTGTCTCTCCTTTTTGATTTCCTGTTTGTGTATGGACTACATATCCATGCATGTGTACGCTCTCATGTGGCAAGAGAGACAAGGATATTAGATATCTTGCTCTGTCACATTTTTTTTTACTCTATTTATTTATTTGCCTTGGTGTTTGCCTGGAACTGGAACTACAGACAGTTGTTAGCTGCCATGTGGGTGCTGGGAATCGAACCCGGGTCCTCTGGAAGAGCAGACGGTGCTCTTAACCGCTGAGCCATCTCTCCAGCCCCAGCTCTGTCACATTTTTATTTCCTTAAAATAGGGTCTGTTACTAAAACGGGAACTAGACTAGCAGCTAGCAAAACCTAGCAATCCTCCTGTCTACACTCACCACAGTTCTGGGGTTACAGGTGCTCACAGCCATGCTTATCATTTTACAAGGTGTGGTGATATATTGTATATTTAATAAAATTAGTCTGGAATATCAGAGGACAAATTATCCACAGCCAAGTCACGAAGGTCACAGAGTGGCGACCCATGCATGCCTTTACTCCTGTCACTTGCGAGACAGAGATCTATCTGGCCCTTTGTGAGTTCAAGACCTAACAGCCAGGCAGTGGTAGCTCACACTTTATTCCTAACTCTAGGATAGTTGAATCAGGAAGTAGAATAGCTGGGCAAGGAAAGAAAGATAAATAGGAGAAGGCAGAAGTTCAGCCATTCTGTCCAAGGGACTAGTCAGGCTGAGGACCTGTGAAGATGGGACTTACCCTTTCAGCCTGAGAAACTAGCTGGGTGAGAATTGACTGTGGTCTGTTTCCTCTCTGATATTCTAGTTTTTCCCCAATATCTGGCTCTGGATTTTTAATCATATTCTAACTAGAGTTCATGTAAACACGGGCTCTGGAGATGTGAACTCAGATCCCCATGCTCATGCGCCAAGTACTCTCACCCACTGAGCCATCTCCCCAACCCTTTAGAAGTCTCTTATTGTATGTTTATTTGCCAACCATACAATTTTCTTAATTAAAATGAAAACACTACTGGTATGTATGACCTTAAGAGCTTTGACAATCAATAAACACTGCGATGGAAGAAAGTGTTGTTTCTCCAAGCTATTCATCTTCAATAAATATCTATGTGGACTATATTTGGTCTTCCTTATATTGGGGCTGAAGGTTTCCTATGTGTATTGGATAGTTTTATTTTAACTTTATTCAGGCTACAATCATCAGCAGGGAGGGAGCCTCAACTGAGAAAATGCTTTCACATGATCTAGCTGTAGGCAAGTCTGTAGGGTAATTTCTTAATTAATGATTTATGGGAGAGGGCCCAGCTTCTTTTCCATGGTACCATCCATGGGCTGGTGGTCCTGGATTCTATAAGAAAGGAGTCTGAGCAAGCTGAGTGGACCAACTCAGTAAGCAGCACTCCTTCCTGGCCTCTGCATGAGCTCCTACCTCCAGGGTTTTGCCCTGCTTGAGTTACTCTGCTCACTGCTTTTGATCATACACTGTTATATGGAACTGTGAGTAAATAAACCCTTTCCTCTCTAAGTTGCTTTGGTTATAGTGTTTATCACAGCAATAGTAACCCTAAGACACTATGATCTCAGCTTTGGGTTCAGTGAGGACCATATGATGAGAGGCAGGGAGAATAGAGGTAAATGGGCTTGATTTTAGCATATTTCTTCCAGGGATGTGTAACAAGTCTTTTTCTGTCCCACCAACCAGTTCCCAAATAATTACACAGAGACTTCTTATTAATTATGAAAGTTCAACCTATAGCTTAGGCTTGTTTCTAACTAGCTTTTATAAGTTAACCCATTTATATTAATCTATGACCTATCACATGACATTACCTTTCTTCCATCTTGTACCTCCTGTTTCCTCTCTGTGTCTCATGGGATCTCCTGCACACCTAGATTACTACTCCTCTTTGTTTCTCCCTATATCTCACCTATGCCTCCTGCCTGGCTATTGGCTCTTCAGCTTTTTATTACACCAATCACAGCAATTCACCCTCACACTGCATACAAATATCCTACAACATTTCCCCCTTTTTGTCTAAATAAAAAGGAAAGATTTTAATCCTAACATAGTAAAACTGGATACAATAAAAACAATTATCAAGTAGAAATTGTATTTACAATGTCCAGTCCATTAGTGTTGGCAAATTCAAAGAAAATACTCTATTATCTCTCCTATCTTGGTGAGACCAAAATTTTGTGTTGATTTACTTTCTATCAAAACAAAGGAAAATTGTAATTATAACCATTTAAACTTTTACTTCATCAGAGGATTGGAGAAGGATATAATACCTGATTAAACAGGAAGTGCAGAGCAAGCAACTTTCAAAACTAAGACACGACAGAGTCATATGACTGCCTGGATGTCACCCAAGGTTCCTCTGCACTTGGGGCATCCATCTTCAGTCCTTATAGGCCTAGACTATCTAACAGAATTTCCTTTGAAGCAGAAATTTTGAAAGACTGTCCTACTTTGTCTTGGCAAAATTCAGCAGTCACTTTCTTTTGTATCCTGCTTGTCCAGTTTGGACAGCATACTGTCAGCAATTGATGCAAGGGCAGTTTCTTGCCCAATGGCTAACTTTGCCACAATGAAAGCAAACTCCATATAGAGGTTCTTCAATGCCCATCATCCTTTTTTGAAATAGATTGGTGCTGCCAGGGGCAGACATGTCTCGCTGTCATGAAAAGCCTTATATTATTAAAACATCTTAAATACCATATTCTGTAGATCTCTGAAGTATCTGAAGACCACCTATCTATCTAAAATATATCTCTATTTGACCTGAAAACATACCTAACATGATTATAAATTTGATTGTTATATATGACTAACTACTAACCTATATTTCATTATCCTAAATTGATTTCAAAGATTAAAACTTTGTATGATATTTTTAAATGCGCTGCATAGGTATAACACCTTAAACAAGAGTAGAAATATATATACAGTTTAACAAAAATAACCTTAAATTTTTTCAATATGCAAAAATCCATACTAAGTAAAATATTTTAGACTAGTGTTTGTTCAAAAGTAGACTCAACAATTTACCTCATTATCCCATCATTTCTATACTATATTCCCTTTTTCCCCTCAGAAAGAGATCCCTGAATCTAATCTCTTTTGTTAAGCTTTTTTTTTAAAAAAAACTTTTATTTATTTATTTATTTGCCTTGGTGTTTTGCCTGGAACTGGAACTACAGACAGTTGTTAGCTGCCATGTGGGTGCTGGGAATCAAACCCGGGTCTTCTGGAAGAGCAGATGCTGCTCTTAACCACTGAGCCATCTCTCCAGCCCCCTTTTGTTAAGCTTTTTTCCTGACCATGATCAGTAACAATTTGTAACCAACTCCCCTAAATGATGACATCTATAACCCACTAAATGACCAAAAGCTACCAATACCACCTCTTAGGAATGTGGGCATCATGTTTTCTAAATTGCTCCTTGTTGTCTTGGGAGACAGGATCTTTAGCAGACCTTGAGAAAATTAAAATAATGGTTAGGTCCTGGGAAAACTAGATATATTACTTTTTGTTTAGTCTCTGTGTGATGGGAAAGTGTAAAAGTCTTGGCTGGAGCAGGCTGTAAAACTGGATTATCTCAACTATCAGCTTTGAAATTGTTCTGGATACAGAATTTTGAGGAAACTGCAACAGAAGCACCCTGAGAGACTGGATCACCTGGCTATTGTCTTGATTGGTGTCTGGGCCTGTTTTTCTGAAAATAGATAAACTTTTAAAGCATATGTATCTGGATTAACACAAGTATAGAATGTGCAGTGTGCACAAGTCAAAGATGAGTTTTGTTTTATGTTTGAGGAAGTAAAAGGTATTTGTTGACTTTATAAGTTTGTTTGGGCTGGATATCCAAACCTCTATCCATGCCATATAGTATGAGAGTTCTGTAGCCAACCAGATTTATCATGTCTCATTTAGTCTTAGAACTGTTCCCATAGAGGGATAATTGTATATGTTACCTGTCTTTCTTCACCTCTGTAGCTAAGGTTTTGAGAAGGGCTGGCTCAGGCTCATGGGAGCAGCCAGGAGCCACCTGAGAGACTGCAAACCAGGAAGCCACATCTGACTCAGTGTTTGTGTGTTTGGAACAGGTCTTGTTTGGAAATACATGCTCCATGTTGGATGCCATATGTAATGAGTTTCCAAATGATGAGATGAAGACTTATTTTTGTGTGTGTGTGTGTGTGTGTGTGTGTGTGTGTGTGTGTTGGCAAACACATATTGCTTTATTTAGTGTTTCTCTGGATAGCAGAAGTGTCAGCAGTGGGCTGAGAACCCCAGAGGGAACAGAGGGATCTGGGCAAGCCCAAGACCCTCTGGGGTGGAGAGAAGCAGCAGAAAGAGGTGATGCCCCTGCAGCTCCACCAAGGCTAGCCCTGGCTCCGTGCTCCCAGGTGACAGAGGCACCCAGGTCAATAAGGACTACAATCCTTAAATTGGGTCCAAAGTGTGTGTGTGTGTGTGTGTGTGTGTGTGTGTGTGTGTGTGTGTGTGTGAGGAGGTTGTCATCCTAAGGCATAGACCCAGGCAGACCCCCACACACACACACACCTTGGTTCCCATTCAGGCTTTTTTTTTTTTTCTAAACTTTATTTATTTATTTGCCTGGAACTGGAACTACAGACAGTTGTGAGCTGCCATGTGGGTGCTGGGAATCGAACCCGGGTCCTCTGGAAAAGCAGACGGTGCTCTTAACCGCTGAGCCATCTCTCCAGCCCCCCACACCTTGGTTCCCAAGGATGATTGCTGGTCAAAGAGCCAGGTGCAGACTTAAGACATGACCCTTTATGGGCCTCTCTGTCCCTGGGAAAGGCAGTGAGGTGTGCTGAGGACAGGGCTTCACTTTAGGATTTGCCCCAACCTGCTACTAGCTAAGTCCTCCTTCCACGGCTTGCCTGTCTCCAGCTCTGAGATTTCAGGGGACTGGACTAAATGATTTCTCTTCTAAACTCAAAGGTTTTCCCCGACCTCAGGATGCTCTCACACTGAGGTGGAAATATTAAAAACTTTGTTTTTTTAATGCTGGGGATTGAACCCAGGGTCTGAGATGAAGACTTATTATGAAAACTCAGCCTTAGCTTAGGCTTGTTTCTAACTAGCTCTTCTAACTTAACTCATTTCTATTCATCTACATTCTACCACGTGTTGTTACCTCTCTTCTGCTTTACACTTCCTATTTCCTTTCTATCTGGTTGGTGACTCCTCCTTTCTTTTCTCCAGAATGTCCCCAGAAGTAGCGCCTAACCTTTTTCTGCCTAGCTATTGACCATTTAGAGCTTTATTTGTCAAATCACAGTGACACATTTTCACATAATGTACAGATATCCCACAACAGGGATGGAGTATACTTTGCTTTGTTTATGTATCCCAGGCCCTGCAGGTTTCCACTACTGTGGCAGGCACTCAGTAAATAAATGAATAGCTGGATGGCTGGACAGATGAATGGAAAACCAAATGGTCATTTCTTCTATTTTCACAGACAGATTCATTCAATGCTGCCATTCTTGTTTTCCGGCTGTCTCTTAACATACTAGTTCTCGTCTGTATATTTTATAGCCTTCAACATTGTAGGAAGCTTTGCTGATAACTGGACATTATCAGTGACAGCAATGACCAACACAATTAGAATGCAGTTAGATAAAGAAAATCAACAGCCAGGCCTGGTGCTTCAAAAAGATTTATTTATTTAATGTTTGAGTGCTCTATCTGCATTATGACTTCATGCCTCAAGAGGGCATCAGATCCCAGATCCCACTACAGATGGTTGTGAGCCACCATGTGGTTGCTGGAGATTGAACTCAAGTCTTCTGGGAGATGTGTGTGTGTGCTTTGTTTTGTTTTGTTTTTCAAGGCAGAGTTTTGAGTGAATAAACTCTGAAGTGAATGTGTGCTGTTGACACAGGCGTAGCCATGTCAAGGATCCTAGAGCCTCAAACCCTTGAAGGAATGATGGGGCCTTCTTCTGATCCCAGAGTGGATATTGACAGTGTGTGTAGAAAATGTTCATCATGGCTTCCTACCCTGGATATTTTTTTTTTTTAAAACTTTATTTATTTATTTGTTTATTTATTTGCCTTGGTGTTTGCCTGGAACTGGAACTACAGACAGTTGTTAGCTGCCATGTGGGTGCTGGGAATCGAACCAGGGTCCTCTGGAAGAGCAGACGGTGCTCTTAATCGCTGAGCCATCTCTCCAGCCCCCCTACCCTGGATATTTACAGCCTGAAGACTCTTCCCTCCTAGAGACTATTCCTACCTACATTCGCAAAGCCTGTATTCTTGATACAGCTGTATACTGCAAACCCTAACCCTCATCTGTAATAACTCCTGGCCTCATTGTAGGTTGTATGCAATAACCTCACCTCCATATTCAACTGTAGATAGTAAACACACAGAACTCCAGGACAGCCAGGGCTGTTACATCGAGAAAGCTTGTCTCAAAAACAAAAAAACAAACAAAGACAGGATCTCTCCATCCTGGTACTTGCTCTGGATCCACCTGCCTCTGCCTGCTGAGTACTGGGATTAAAGGTGTGCCCCACCACACCTGACACCATTAAGGTTTTAATATATTGACCCATGAAAGTCTAAACAAGGTGTCAGTTTCAGCTGGCTTGTCACTACAAAACAAGAATTACAATTAATCATAAAGACTCACAGATCCCCATGTCCCTACCTGTGAGTACCAGTGGAGTTTCTAGTGTCTTGAATTGAAAAAGGCTCTAAGTGACAGCCTGAGAACATTAGGCCAGTGGCGGATGGGACACCAAGGCAAGGTGTCTTTTTAGCCACTGACTTTTTAGTCTACTATGGCTAATGGTCTGGAGGGCACTTGCTGGTATCCAGTGCTGGAGTGGAGTAGGTGTGTTAGCTCTCATACCTGGAGAACTGACTGCATCTGACCTAAGTGAGTCCAAAGAACATTGACACGGTGGTGGCCTGGTAGGGGCCTGTTACATTCTTTCCACATAATCAATCACTTTAATACTGTGAGTGTTCACACTTGGATTCACAAGGCCATTCAAAACAAGAGGCAGAGGGGTGCAGAGCAAGTGGCCCCTGTGAAGAGCAAGCCTGCACCCCAACTCACTGCCTGCTTCAAACCTGCCCATGTCTCTGTGCTCTACAGGCAGTAACAATCAGTGGCTAGAGGCCAGTCACAAACCCCAGCTGTGTTTACTTCCCTGTACAGCTGCTCTGTTCAGGATCAGTGGATTGAGGACATTGAAAGAGCACTATACACTGGCTTTACTTCGTGTTAACAATGATTGCTTCTACTGAAGCCTCTGTGTGTGTGTGTGTGTGGGGGGTGTTTGTCCCAGGACAGGATGGGGAACATCTTTAAGCTTGATCCCTTCCCTCCCATTAGATAGCAAATTCAACCTGCCTCAAGAACTGCAGAAGGGAGTGGGTTTTACTGAGTGACAAAATAAATGTTGAATCATGAGCAAAGAAACAGCAAGGGTTGCTTACTGCATCTTTCTGAAGTCACCACAGGGGCATTTTAACCCCTCAAATACGGAGCCACTGCTCATTTAGAAGAGGCAAGGGTGAACAAGTGATGAGGAATGAATACATCAAGGTAAGGTCTAGCTCTCCTGGTCTTTGCATCGACCCAGGCTGTTCACTCCTCTTGACCTGACCCGTGCCATCCTGGCCCTGCTTCCCTCTAGTTAGAGCCTGGCACAGGTGCACTGGTCATTCAATCCTCTCCGGCCACAGGTCTTTGTCAATGGCCCCTTCCATACTGAAAACTCTTCATCCACTTCTTTTAAAACATTTTATTCAATAATATATACTTTTAAAATAATAATATGTAACTGCCCATCATGCCATATACTGCTCCCATCCCGTCTGTGGAGTCTGTGGTCAGCTAGTCCTTGAGATTTGCTGGATCAAAGGCAGTCATGGGGTGGGTTGAGGGCATGGGGAGCAACAGTAACCAACAACCATTTTTGCATACCCTTCACATTTCCCATGCTTTCTGGGTCAGGAGGAAGTCAACAGGAAGCCAAAGGCATGTGAACCTTTTACATTCGGAAGTGAGGTCTGATTTACGGTGGTGGGCTGCCCTTCAGATGGTCTAGTTCATGCTCACCAAGCCTGCCACCATTTTGTGTCTGCTCTCGGTACGTGATCTCGCTACACGCGTTAAGACGTTTGATTTGGTTCTTGTTCTGCTTATGGAAAAGTGTGAGGAACCGCAACAGACCTGGGGAGAGATGGGAGGAGGGGGAAGAGAGGGCATTAATTAATCTGAGGCAGAGTGAGAGGCAGGCCACCTGGGACAGGGTGCAAGCCTGTCTTCTCCATGCTACTCCATGGGACACTGCTGCATGAGCACAGGCCTTGAAGCATCCTCTTCCTGCTCTTTGACCCCAACAGAGGCAGCCATCAGCCTGCCTTCTGGAGAGGAACTCTGGCCACATCAGGTCACAATCCTCTTGCCCTGTCCTTCAAGTTCAGGTGCTGATGCAAATGCCTTGTGACCATCCTGGCAAGTCAGACAATAGGTCCAACTCCAGGGTCTCTCAGACCTCACACATTTACTGAGGGTGTCTTGAGTCTGAGAATCAGATGACTTGGTATTTCCTTGGAAAGGGCTGAGTTCACTAATTATTGAAGGGCAGCAGGCAGGCTCAAATTATTTTCAATTTGCCTCTGCAAAAAACTAGCTAGCTGTCTGGCATGGCCTGTTTCCACACTCACCACAGTAAAGATGATTGACAGGCCAGACTATTCTAGAGACTATAATGTGGAAAGCACCTGGCATTCAGTAAGCTGTCTCAGTCACTTTGTGGAAACTTCCCTGGGGAAAGTTCCCTACTGCTTATGAGAAAAGCTGCCCCCATGCATGTTAACAAATTACATTGCATCCAAGCTCTTCAGGTGTTGTCCAAGGGTCCAATCCAGAGGGATGAGTGAGGGATAAAAGCACATGCATATAAGATCCCTACCATCAGCCAAATGATGGCACAGGCCCACATTCACATGCGTGTGCTGTAAGAATAGTTGGGAGAAATTTTTACAAATACTCAAACTTAGGTCTCAAGGCTAAATTTATGTAACAAATCAGTCCTGAGAAGCAGGGTTTTTGAGTGATGCCACTCAGAAACAAGTAGAGAACATATCCAACATGATACTCTAGTCCTGATCCTAAAGAAGTCCTCACACCAAAGTGATAGTCTCAGCCACCACAGGTCTTTGAAGCTCCAGGTTTTATGCCTGTGCTCCCCCGCTCCCTCCAAGACAGGGACTGCAAGCTAAGGTCCCCCAGGAACTGTTCTTCTCCTACTAGGGAAGGTCAGGCATTGTCAACATAAATTTTTATTTAGGAAAACAGGATTTTACATGGCACCCCACCCACCTCAGTCATCTAGGGCTACACCGTGGAACTGGATCTGTAGTGTTCACTTGGAAAGAATCAACACAGGCAGTGTTTTCCTGCAAACAGAAGGTTCCTTGATTCTTGAAGATTATCAAAGCTTGCCTCTAGATACCAGGATTTCACTCCCAAATTTAGGCACCATTTACAGCAAGAAGAGCCAGCAAGTGAAAAACTTAAATTTATTGATTCAAAGTTTGGTTTTTGTTTGTTTTGTTTTCTTAAATCCCCAATACATGCAGTTCAGGGTTAAGTGTCACATTTGTAGCACATTGTTGAGAATTGACACAAAAGTCAGCATTAGCTGTAAAATCCAACCTTGCCACATCAAAGACCCCGCCCCCTCACACACAGCTCAAAAGCAAGCACTCCTGGCCACCTCCCTTCCCCATCATCATCCCCTTACTGGGATTTATTTTTTAAAGGCAGGACATATTCGGTTTTAATTTATTAAACTCCCTGACAAACTCAGGTTCTTGTGTGCTCACAAGATCTGCGTGCTTTGGCTTTCAGGACTGGGATTCTACAACCACCTCTCCCCAGCTCTTAAGGACTCATGAGCAAGAGCGAGACTGCCCTTCCCTGTGGGTGTCTATTAAAGGAAACAGTTAAGTGGCTCCTACATTTATCTCAATGTACACACACTCCTCCCATTGTTCCTGCCCCCAAGCTCTGCTGACACACACAGCAGCATGCTCCTGGAGAACCTAGGTTGTTTCCCTGAGTAGGCATAGACCCAGTGCGCAGCCCTTGACAACTACCTCTCAAGAGCTACTGGACCTACGCCGGGGCAGTGTCCTTTGCAGGCACATTAGTGTCCCCTAGTTTTCTTCTCACAAAGTATGAGCTCTTCAAGGCCTACAACATTTTTTTTCTTTTAATTGAATCCTTTTCTTTTACCCCCATTCCCACCAGTCACCTACTCTAAGACTCCAGTATTCTCAGCTCCTTTCTCTCAGCAGTCAGCCTGAAAATACTTTCCTTTCTGCAAGATGGCTCACGTGCCTTAAGCCAGGTGGGCATGAACATATTAGGGGAAGGTCCATGAGGTCTGGCTGGGCACTCTGCTCCATATCAAGCCTCAGTAACATGTGCTCTCATTACATGGACAATGGCTTCTACCCAGCCAATCACAAAAAGGCCAGGAGCAGGGTTAGCTGACTGGAGCCTGACAAGAACAAACTACCGCCAACACACTTCTCAGCAGCATGCTCAGCATGGCTTTCTTAGGCTGGGCGACCTTGAGGTCATGTTCCTTGTGGATGCCAAGGAGAGACACCGATCTGGAGTCTCTGCTCAGCATACCAGGTCCACGTTCTTGAACACAGACAGTTCCTGAGGTGACAGTGCAACACTACCCTGTTCCCCACCATGGGTTTTTTGTTTTTGCTTGTCATTAGGAAATAATTAAGTCCTTGTCATAGGCACTTTTAACTTGTTATAAGGTAAGGAAGCAAACAAATGAAAATCACTGAGATGAGTTTACTGAAAAGGAGACTGAGTGGGTAAATTTACCAGTTTAGTTTGAATATAAGACTAGACCCTCATCCCTATTCACACACTCATGCAAACGCTTTAAAACTCTCCAAACCCAGGTAAAATCTCTAGGGGGCTGGATCCAAAGGTAGATTTGGAGACAGGTAAAGGAAGTCTACTAGATTCACTTCAACTCGGAAAAGACCAGCCTTGGCAGAGTCCAGATGCAGAGGGAGCAGGCATTAATTAAGCCCACGTATGCTCCTCCACAGCTAAGGGGGAAGAAGGTAAAGTACAGGCACCACTTCATACGAAGGACATGTCTCACTCAGCTGTCACTCAAGGACCTCTCTCCTACATGCTAAAGGGGAGGGTCAGGGGAACATGGTCAATTCTCCCAGAAGTTTTCACTATCTCTGGTGGACCCAGGGCAAAGGGTACGGTTACTGCTCAATTGAGATTCTCTAACAGGCTCTTAAAAAGAGAGAAGAAAGAGAAGCATGGGTGATCAAGGAGACGAGTTAGAAAACAGGAAAGACGTATGGTGACACAGCCAACGGCACATGAGAAGGCCCATGGTAATCCCAACACTTGAAATTTGCTACCTGACATGTTAATGCAGGTTCAGTCACTTCCACGTCATGTTTGAGTTTCAGGAAGAAGAAATGATAACATCGATACACAGAAGGTGTGATGCAAGGAGGCAGAATCTGTATGAAAACCTTAACTGCTTGTCCATGTGCTGGCTTTATGAAGGACTTTAAAGAAGACTTTTCAAACTTTATTTATTGTGTGTGTTTACATGGCACAGTGTGGGAAGAGGGCAACTCGTGGAAGTAGGTTCCTCCTCCTCCTCCTCCTCCATGGAGGTTCTGAGGACTAAGCTCTGCTCATCAGTCTTTGCAACAAATGCCTTTACCTGCCGTCTCTGGCCCGAGATCTTACTTTTTAACCTATAGCCTAACTCCATACTATCAAGAGAAGAGTTACATTTGTCTTTTAAGTTCCCACAGACCAAATGACAAAATAGAGTCTGCATTTAAGAGATGGACCTGCTACCAATACCAATGCAAGTTTATTGGAATTTGGAATGTAAACAGATGTTTCAAACAAACAATCTAACCTTATAAAAATGTATGGCATTATTAAATAGTTAATGAAGAAACCCTAAGTGTGCTGTGATGGATACCCCAAGCATGTTAGGTCCCCAGAGCTGAGGCATGGCTCTGCAGCCAAGGAGAAGGGACTAGCTGGCAAACTATGTCAGTGACCAGTCCCCCAAATGAAATCAGCCCTATAAAAGACAAAAACAAAAAAACCCAAACAAAATCTAGCTCTTTGCTAACACAAAGGTTAGCACGGTGGATCTGTAAAGCATTCACATGCTCCAGGAGCCCCACTTCCTCCCCAACCCTGGCCAACCCTCCCCAGCCAGCTGCAGGAGTCACAGGACAGCCTTGCCCATAAGCTAGCGCCTCAAGCCATCACATTCATATATGACCTATAGAGCTAGCTGTAAATGCCCATCATCCTGACTGCAGCTAGACCTGTTTGTCACAGGATTAAAGAGGGAAGATGGTGGGTATGCCGCCTTCCGCATATGTGAACTCTTTCCTGAATAAATCCTAAACCAACATTTCCCTCCCTCTTTGACCTGGCTGAAGACTAACTTTCCAGCTGCAGGTATGGTTGGTGAACAAAAATAGTCTTTGTTTTAGAGTGGTACACTAAAGTAGGTGCTAACCCACACAAAGATGTGCTGAGAAATGGGGAGGTTTTCCTTACAAGGCAAGAAGGAGAAAAAAAAAAACTTAAAAAAAAAGCAACAAGATTCAATAGGCAAATCAATAAAGGTGAGCCCCAAGTTATGCACACAGCATGGGACTTCTAATGAGCCTGGGACTGTTCATGGCATCTCAAGATTTACAGTGCCATCTTCTGACACTACGGAGGACGTGGTGAGAAGGACTGCAGCTTCCTTCCAAATGAATACACTTAGAAGAAAGCTGCAGGAATGAGGTACACTTCCTGGAGAGCTCATGTCATAAAAAAATACATAACACATGAATTTGTAAAAGAGCTTAAAAAAAATACTGTCACTGTTTTAATCTTTTTTTTTTTCTTTTTCTTTTCTTTTTTTTTTTTTTTTGTTTTTTGTTTTTTGTAAATGAGGCTGGTGTGTCAGAACAGACTGCTGACTTTTGCTAAAACTTGAGTCTGAATTCTCACAGAAGAAAACCAGACCACAATGGAATAGATAGGAAGTCAGATATTCAGAGCTTGTTGACCAAACGGGTTAATTCAACAGTGGTATCCTGTTAAATGCAGGTACGTGTACAACAACTCCGAGCTTCTCATCTCCCATGCATTCCAAAGGGAGAGTCCCCTCAGATCCTGAACTATGTGCACTGCCACACTGCACAGTGCAGCTCCCTGCAGACTAGTACTGGGGAGTCTCTTGTTTTTGACAGGCTTTAGGTCTTTACTCTTCTTTGCCTTTAGAAGGAATGATTAAAATTTCTTTTTATCACATTGTAGTTTCCTTCAAGTTTTTGTTTGGTTGGTTGGTTTTATTGGCAAGCATCAGTGCCGCATTACCGTCGATTCCCCAGGCTTCATCGTGCTGCGGTGAGGCCACTGGAAAGCACAGCATTCTCTGGGCAAGGCTGGGACTGCTCCTTCACCACAGGGTCTACAAGAGAGGAGCACAGGTTGCAGCATCAGCACCGAGGGTCTAGTGGGAATGCATGGCTAAGCTGCCTTCCTCTTCCCTATGCACCAAGACAGGATCAGAACAGAACTTCTTTTCTGTTTGCCCTCAAGGCAGGGAGTAGAACCCACTCTCATACATGCTAGGCAATCAATCTTACACTAAGCCATATCCTCAACTCCTTCTGAAAATTTTATTTTGTTGCTTAGACTAGCACTGAACTCTCTTTTTCAGCCTTAGCCTCCAGCTCAGCCAGGGTGGCCATCATACTCACTGGAAAATTATTTGGAAGTAATTTTTCTACTTCCTTAGAATAAAGATCCAGCTGCTGAAAGGCACAGAAATTCTAATTTACTTACCACTGTTCAAAATTCATACAAATTTCTTCTTTGAGTACCAACATCATACCAAACCCCTAAATTCTTTAAAGCATGTTATAAAAAGAATAAAAGAGCCAGTGACAGTCAACCTTAAGCAGCAGTGAAATATGCAGTTTATTTAGAAAATTATCAAACAATAAATTATGTGAACTATCTATCAGGTTGTTTTTGTTATTTCTGAGACAGGGTCTAACTATACACCCTAGATGATGTCAAATTTGCAGTCCTTATGCATTTGCCTCATGAGCTTACATCAGTATTGCTTTTTATTTTTGTTTGTTTGCTTGTTTATTTTTTGAGACAGGTTTCTCTGTGTAGCCTGGGCTCTCATAGAACTCATTCTCTAGTCCAGGCCGTACTTGAACTCAGGGATCCAGCTGCCTCTG
This sequence comes from Sigmodon hispidus, assembly GCA_004025045.1. NCBI lineage: Eukaryota > Metazoa > Chordata > Mammalia > Rodentia > Cricetidae > Sigmodon > Sigmodon hispidus. The sequence continues at coordinate 73,131 of PVIH01002507.1, read as the reverse complement.
GCTTCCCAGTCCTGGTATTAAAAATATGCATCACCAAACCTGGCTATTTTTTTTCCTACTCTTTTTTTTTTTTATTTTTATAGAATGAAGTCTCACTTTTCAACCATGTATCCTTGTTCAAACTCTCTTCCCAGGGACTGGAGAGATGGCTCAGGGGTTAGGAGCACTGGCTACTCTCCCAGAGGACCCGGGTTCAACTGTCTATAACTCCTGTTCCAGAGATCTGACACCTTCATACCAAAGTAAAGCTAAATAAATTAAAAAAACAAAAACAAACAAAAAACTCCCTTCCCTCTCCTGGCCAGTTTTCAGCATTTCTCCTCCCCAGCCCCTCCCCAGCAAGGACAAGAGGTCCCAAGTTGGATCAGCTCAGCATCCACTCCATGCAGGTCCAACTTCCTCATCCTAATCTCAAAATATCCAGATTGGGTTAGGTGTTCCTCTGGAGGGAATGGGCTCCAAGGTGCCAGTTAACCACTGAGCCATCTCTCCAGCCCCTCTTTTTTTTTTTTTTAAAGACAGAGTCTTACTATGTATCCCAGGCTGCCCTCAAACTCACAAAGATCTGACTTAACTGCTTCTGCCTCTGAGTGCTTGGTTTAAACAGCTAGCTTTCTGTGTTGGAAATTAGAAAGCAGACACCTGTCGAAGGCCCAGAAAGCTAAATTTTTGGTTCCCTTCAATTTCTGTCCTAGGTTTATGACCACAGCATAAGTCTGTTGCATTCATTAATATTATTTATTAGGAACTAGTTAAACTCCACTGGAAAAGGGACAGAGCTCATCTTGACTTAGAGTGAAGTAAGAGTCAACTCACTACTCAACTCCTTCCTCTCCCAGTCTCCCCAGACTAAGCTGCCTCCTCTCTAAAGGATGTGGCTGAAGTGTATGTGTAACTTTCAATGGGAAGGACTACATGTACACAAACCACAACCAAGTGCACAAGGAACACAGACTCTTTCTGGGAGAGGTCAGAGGTCAGAATCCAGCTGTCATACCTGCCTGCTTACCTCAGATTCCTCTTATTTACATACTGCTTCCTTTAGAAACACATTAAAGTAATGTTACTACCTTTTCTTGTTTTTGTTTTCTGAGACACAGGGCTTCTCTGCGTTACAGCTTTAGCTGTCTTGTTACTCACTCTGTAAATCAGGCTGGCCTCAAACTGAAGAGATTTGCCTGCCTCTGCCAGAGTGCTGGGATTAATGATGTGCACCATCACCACCCAGCTGATTTTATTGCTTTTAACTCAATTTTTAAAAATTTTTATTTTATGTGAATTTGTGTTTTGCCTGCATGTATAACTGTGTAAGGGTGTCAAATCTTGGAATTACAGACAGTTGTTAGCTGCCATGTGGATGCTGGGAATCCAACTCAGGTCCTTCTGTAGAACAGTCAGTGCTCTTAACCGCTGAGCTATCTCTCCAGCCCCTTAACTAATTTTTTTAAAGGAGAAAAAAAGTCTCAGTTTTCACACTTGGGGAAAAAAACAAAACAAAACTTAGATACCTTCAGTGTACATGTCCAGCGTGATGGGAGTCTAGACAGCTTAGCTCATAGGTACTATTAACAGTAGCAAACACCTTTGGGGACTAATAAAATCACCTATAAAGTGGCCTCAGTGATCCAGAATAATGAATAACATGGAAGCCAAATTCCTAGGTTAATCTAATCCAAATACCTAGTTTTCTGAATGACCTCAAAGATTTATCTCCCACTCCTTTAGGGTGACATTTTTTGCTTCTTAGTAACTCACAGAAGTACGGGTGTTCCATGGCCTCTTTGGCAGTCAGTCTCTGTTGATGGTCGTACCGCAGGAGCTTGTCAAGAAGATCCAGGGCCTCGGGACTGACAAGGTGTCTGTTCTCACTATGGATAAAGTTTTCCCAGCGCTTCCGTGAATGTCTAAAGAAATAAAAAAAGTGAACCATTAGTATTCTGAGACTAAACAAGAAAATTCCTCTTTTAATAGACCTGACATACACTAACCCTTACAACACTGCATTTTTTTTTTTTTTTAAAAAAACTTTATTTATTATTTATTATTTATTTATTTATTTGCCTTGGTGTTTGCCTGGAACTGGAACTACAGACAGTTGTTAGCTGCCATGTGGGTGCTGGAAATCGAACCCGGGTCCTCTGGAACAGCAGACGGTGTTCTTAACCGCTGAGCCATCTCTCCAGCCCCACACTGCATTTTTTGAAGCAGCTGAAGTTCATAGGCACCTATATCAAACAGGCCAGTATATCTATCCTGTTGCACCCAGTTATAACCACCATGTACAGACATAAAACTGCTCAGTCATTAGATGAGTAGAATCTATTTAAAATATCTACATCTGCGTGAGAATTTGTTCAATTTGTGGATTATACTTATGCCTGTCTTTTCATCAACTCTGAGTAAGCCTGGTAGTCACTAAGTGATGCACTGGTCAGTAGATATATTTAGAAACAAATGGTTTCATAAAATGTCTGAAGACCACCAGCCAAATATTTACTTTTAACATACTGCACTGAAGTTCTCGCACTTGGGAAGCCAAGGCAGGTAGATTTCTCTGAGTTCAAGACTGGCCCTGGTCTACATAGCAAGTAAATAAGTAAATAATAAATATCAATATTGATGTTAGAAAAGGGGAAAAAATTGGATTTTGTCTAACCTTCCACTCTGAAATAGAGCAAAGTGCTCGCTCCCTCACTCCCTCCCCTTTTATACTTACTGTCCCAAAATATCATTGAAGTGTGGATCTAGGTCTATGTGGTACTTCTTCAGATACCCATACAGCTCATCTGTTCCCAGAACCTTGGCAATTCGAACAAGCTGAAACACAAAACAAACTGACCAAACCACCAAGCACAGAGCTTCCCCATGAACTTTTGAGGACACTATGCTGGGCTTGGGAATCAGGAAATTCCACACTACTCAAATTCCTATCAACCTAACAGAAAACTGAGTCTAGGATAAACAAAGAGACTTAAGACAAAATGCTTACATAAATTAAAGCCATGAATTAAGGCAAACTGCTTTAAAAGAGTTAACAAAATTTAGATGCTGACATCTTTGGGGACACTGATCAAATGTCTGGAATCTGACTTTTTAGACAAAGAGGTACCTCATTTCTTAGACTCATCGTGAAGTTCACCACAGAGCACCACAAGTTCTGTCTTGTGCCTGGCCCCCCAATTCTGAACAACTCTCTAGCGTACAGAGCCCATGTATAGTGAGCAACACTCCACACTTCCTTCCTGTCATAGAGGGTATTTCCCTAGCATTTGTGACAACAAGCAAGGGCTGAATCTGCTCACCTGGTCATAGTTGTCCTGCCCATGGAAGAATGGCTCTTTCCGGAATATCATGCTCGCTAACATACAGCCCAAGCTCCACATGTCCAAGCTGTAATCATACATCTGAAGGCAGTAAGGACGGTTAATCAGTCAAAGATGGTTAGAAACCTTTTTATTGATCGAGTTTCTCATATTCATCTGGTTTCTGAAGATCAGCCCTTACTTTTGAAGCACCAGAGCCTTTTACATATCAGGCAAGCATCTATCACCAAGCTCCATCTTCACTTTCTGCAGTGATTTAAAAATTAAGTCCTGGGGTTGGAGAGATGGCTCAGAGATTAAGAGCACTGACTGTTCTTCCAGAGGACCTGAGTTCAATTCCCAGCAAAACCATATGGTGGCTCACAACCATCTATGATGAGGTCTGGTACCCTCTTCTGTAAAACTGTATGCATTAATAAATAAATAAATCTTTAAAAAAAAAAAAAAGAAATTAAATCCTTCCCCACCCCCAAAAAAAGAAGCCAGCAAGAGACCAGACTGGTGAAGCGTGCCAAGTAAGCCTACTAACCTAAGTTTGACTCCAAGAACCAACATGGAGAGAACAAATTCCTGCAAGTTGTCTACGGCACAAGTATGCTCACATATATGTATACACATAAACACACACACAAATAATGAATTTCTTAAAATGTAGCTGAGAAAAACTTAGAATAATAACTAGGTTTTGAGTGCATCCAAACGGACTACAGAGCAGCTTCCCTGACACATTCACCTGATAATCCACAAGGAGCTCTGGTCCCTTGAAGTACCTCGATGCCACTCGGACATTGTACTCCTGAGCAGGATGATAGAACTCTGCCAGACCCCAGTCAATCAGTCGGAGCTATGAGAAAGACAAGACAAAAAAATGTGAGAGGGCACTTCAAGGGCCTGTGCCTATGATAAAGCCACACCACATTTCTACAATAGGTATTTGACCACACAAAATATACTCATGAAAAACTATTAATTTAGAAACTGTAGATGAGGCCATTTCTGGAGCAGAGTACTAGAGATGTTTCTGTATTTTTTCCCTTTTAAGTTATCTTGGTTTTTACTTTCCAAATCAAAAGCACTCAACCATTTATTCTGTCTCCATGCTACTTACATGTGGAATTATATCATTTATAGCTCCAGGCACTACTCAAAGACTTACGTGCATGCTCCACCCCAGAACTGCTCTAGTTGGTCATCAATCTAACACAAGCAGACCCAAATGTACTTTTTTTTTTTTTTTTTTTTTTTTTTTTTTTTTTTTTTTTTTTTTTTTTTTTTTTTTTTTTTTTTTTTTTTTTTTTTTTTTTTTTTTTTTTTTTTTTTTTTTTTTTTTTTTTTTTTTTTTTTTTTTTTTTTTTTTTTTTTTTTTTTTTTTTTTTTTTTTTTAAAACTTTATTTGTTTATTTGATGTTTTGCCTGGAACTGGAACTACAGACAGTTGTTAGCTGCCATGTGGTTGCTGGAAATTGAACCTGGGTCCTCTGGAAGAGCAGACGGTGCTCTTAACCGCTGAGCCATCTCTCCAGCCCCCAAATGTACTTTTTAAAGGGCTAGTCAGATTGGTCTAATGGTCATGAAGAAGCAAAGTAGAAACTACTGTTGTAGTTTCTTCCTGAAGCCGTTTGAACACTAAAACTAAAGTAAAACTAGTGACCATAGTCGAGGCCGCATGTACTTCCTGGAGACTAGAGGGAAGTCAGAGTAATGCAGTTTACTGAAGAAACTGGTGCAGTCTACAGACACCACAATGCTATTGGATAATGTTTAGGATTTCCCTAAGCCTTCAGCAAAGACGTGGTACTGCCTGGCTGGACTGGTACCTTTTTTTGTTGGTGATCTATCATGACATTGTGAGGTTTCACATCCCTGTGCATGATTCCCTTGCTGTGGCAGTAATCCAGAGCCTAGTAGATGAGAAAGCACAGAAAAGTAAGCAAACCCTCTACCACCCACAACGCAAATGCATTTTTATCATTTTTGACACTTTAACTTGAATAGTCTCAAAAAGAGCGGCTCACTGCCTTTAAAGAGAAAAAAGATGCTCTCTGTGGACACTATAACTGGCAGCCAGTACAAAGGGGCCGTTGATGATCATGCTGAAGGTTGTTTTAAAAAGAGGGAATAAAAGGCCAGAGTGTGGGACCTCAGAATCTACGTGGGCACGAAGAAAGACATCTTAATGTATCTTTTAACTAGGCAGACTCTTATAAGCCATGTGGGTTAGTTATCTAGATTAAGAAGTATTTATAATTTCCTTAGATATAAAACCTGAGCCAGCATGTAAGAACTATCATTATTATTCTGAGAGAAAATTACTTCCTGTAATGTAATCGATATAAAAGGCTTTTAAGTGTTGAAATACAATAATCTTTAATAAACTGACAGTGTAACCACTGCTACCATGTCTTAGAGCTTTTCAGCACCTCCCTGGTTCCCTGAAGCTCATTTTTAGTTAATGCCCATGCCATGCTGCTTCCAGTCATTGGTGGATCCTCTATCTGTTCTAGAGATTTCTTGCTGCTGGACATTCCTAATGTATAGCACTTTGCCCACTTTTATTACTGAGCTTATTTTTGAGACTGAATCATTTATGAACTTCTTAGTTTATAAACTTGGGTTGCTTCTACTTTTGGCTTTTGAAAACAATGATACAATAAACAGTCACATGTAAATTTTTTGGAAGGCATATATCCTAGGAGAAGTGCCTTATGGCAGGGCAACTTTACAATTTCTAAGGAACTGCCTGTTTTTTCAAGTCCAACACATGATGGTTACAGTCTCTGCACACTCTCACCAACACTGTCCCTGTTTTTGTCTGTCTGTTGAAACAAGGTTTCTCTGTGTAGCCCTGGCTCTCCTGTAACTTACTCTGTAAACCAGGCGGGCCTCTACTTACAGAGATCTGCCTGCCTATGCCTCCTGAGTGCTGGGATTAAAGGTGTGCACCTTTAATAACAACCACCACCTGGCTCTCACTGTTGCTATTTTCTCTTAGTTTCTTGAAACAGGGTTTCTTTGTGTGACTGCAGTGGCTGTCCAGGAATTTGCTCTTTAGAGCAGGATGGCCTCAAATTCATGCAGATATGCTGGCCTCTACCTCCCTAGAGTTGGGATTAAAGGCTCATGCCCCCATCTCCCAACCATTGTTCCCTTTTAAATTCCAGCTGTTCAGGCAGGTTCAAGTGGCTTTGCAATGTGTTTCTGATTTGTATTTTTTTTTTTTTAGTGATGAAACAAATTATCACATGTTTAGTGATCATTCTATATTTATAGTGTCTTTGAAGAAATGTTGATATAAATTTTTAAGTTTGGATACGTAAGTGTTTTTCCTTTTTGTTAAACAGCTTAGTCAGACTTGCCTTTATTTTCTCTGCACCTAGATTGGCCTAGAAATCAATATCCTCTTGCCTCAAACTCTTGGGTGTTGGGATTACAGGATGCTCACCATATCCAGCTTTCTCCCTCAATATCTTCCAATACACTTACTGGTCTAGGTCTCCTTTTCCATACACATCATCTTTGTGAACCCCTTTGCCTTAAAAAGCACTGGGAAGCTTCAAGAGGCCAGAAAATTCTTCATGTGAGGGAGGCCCTGTATTACAGCATGTTCAGCACAGTACTTGGCATCTACTATGGTCTAGGTATACAGTTGTGTCACTCAGGCTGTAATAACCAAAAATAATTCTAGATACCAAGTACCTCCTGGCTGGGGACCAGTGAAACTAAGGACACCATAGCAGGCATCTTTAGGCTGGAGGTGTGTTTAAACAACCAGCACGGCAGAAATATGCTCCCTGGTCTGCAGCAACAGTGACAGACTTAGAATTTTTTTGAGCTTAGAATTTGAATTTGGAATGTGAACAATACAAAATCTGGGGACAGAGGTGAGACATAATCTCCAAAGAAGGAAATACTAGAGAGGAGGGGCCTAAGAGCACTTTCTGGATTCAGCCTTGTCCATCATTTTCTACAGCAAAGGTAGTAATCTATAGCTGTTCTGTGTAGTGGAGTAGCCACCAGCCATGCAAGGCCACTGAACACTTGGCATGCTATTAACATCTCATGATAGAGAACAGAATTCTTTTTTTTTTTTTTAAAGATTTATTTATTTATTATGTATACAGTATATAGAAGAGTATACCAGATCTCATTATAGATGGTTTTGAGCCATCATGTGGTTGCTGGGAATTGAACTTAGGACCTCTGGAAGAACAATCAGTGCTCTTAACCTCTAAGCCATTTCTCCAGTTCCCTAGAACAGAATTCTTAAGCTTTGCTTAAATAGCTACCATAGTTCTAAGGACACTTGGCTGAAGGCTTACCTTTATAAAGTCTAATATCATGGAAACTCTCAGTTTCCTCTACATTTGTTGTGAGGTTAAATATTTCTGTTTCCTACTACTATCTCTTCTAAGAGACAAAATGCTGAATTCTGTCACTTTATTCAGTCTTTGTCAAAGATCTAATCCAGATAATACCCAGGGATGTGAAAAATACTGAAAGCAAAGTCTAAGAAGAAAAAAAGCAGTAGTGATTAATTCTTGGCAGTGTTGAATGGCCAGATAGCCTGCCTGTGGGACTCCTAACATACTTTAAATTCCCTGAGGAGATGGCTTCAGCTTTAAAATCTGCTACAGCTTCTGATCATTCATTAGAAGGAAGAAGACAGAAGACTGCTACCATTAGACAGTGTGGTCCCCAGCACTGAGGACAGATGTGTTAGCTAATACCTGAATACTGACTTAAACGAGCACTTTGGAGAAATGGGCAGTGTCTCTCAATGGTACATGTGTGGGGCTTTCTGGGAAGATCTCTAGAAAATACAACTTGTTGTTCATAGCACTGCAAACTTCTTCCTACTGAACTTGTAGTCTGAAGGTAACAGAGAAAAGGTGGACCAGGTCAAACTCTAGTCTATCCCTACCAACAAAAAGGAAGCTCAACAATCCTGGCTTTAGCAACAGGCAGATCATTCAAGTCAATTTCTCTTTCTATTTTCTTTTTTTAAATATTTATTTTTATTTATGTAAATTGGTGTTTTGCCTGCATGTATAACTGTGTAAGGGTGTCAGATACAAACAGTTGTTAGTTGCTATGTGGATGTTGGGAATCAAACTCAGGTCCTTCGGAAGAACAGTTAGTGCTCTTAACCACTGAGCCATCTCTCCCTAAGGCCAGCCTTGCTTCAATCTGGTATTTTGTTCAATGCTTCTCAGTTCCCACACATCTTGGAAATTTTCTCAACTGAGACCCACAACCTGTAATCACCCCTAAATTTTTATAATACTCAGACTACTTGCCTCCATCTCCCCAGAGTTGGGATTAAAGTCATATACCACCATGCCTGGCCAATTCTATGTTCTTAGGGATTCATTATCCTAAAAGGTACATGTAGCATTTTCAAAATGCTTTACTTAAGTGTTAACCTAGACAAATGAGAACATTCCTGTCAATTGCCAACACTTCAGGGTTTTCTTCCCCCTTTTTTAATATTACTTGGTATTTGTAAGTCATTTAGAAAGTCCATCCATCACTTCTCCCTGGACTAAGCACTAGTCAGTGGTTGGGGTGAGGGGTATATATTCTCGTACAAGAAAGAAATGTTAAAATAATTTGGGGGGAAAATGGCTGCCAATTCTGTACACATTCTTCTACATGACTTTTCCATCAAGACATAACTATTTTATAGATACCCTTTGAAGGGCTGGTTACAGGACTGACTTGGCCAACAGGGTGCTGGCAAACCAGCACAGGTCAGATTTGGAGTGTCTACACACTGAAGTCTCCATTCTTACTGCTATTTCAAACACAGGACTTCAACTATTTGAACAGTTCCAGCCTATATCACAGATAGATGAATGAGGCCAACCCAAACCATTGTCTAGTCAGGCAGACTTGAATCTAAAAAAAGTTACCAGGCTAACTCATGAGATTATGAGCAATAAAAAACCACTTTTAAAGTCTTTAAGTCTGAGGTGACTTTCTACAGAGAAGACTAGGATTAATTAACTGGCTAAGAAAAAAATCAACTGCCAACAAGAGCCACAGGGGGCTGTGAGCTTTGTGTAACAGCCCTGTATCCCTTCTGGCCAGTCTTCTAAGTTTTATTAAAAAATCTGTGAAGTGTCACAACAGAATTAATTCTCATCAAATTCTCTGGGTATCAGGAAATAGTCTAAATATTCTGCTTAAATTCTGTCTTTTCAAAAACTTCTTAAAGGCATGGAGTCTAAAGAAAAAAAAAAAAAAAGCACCATCTACAAATGCTACTTACTTTAAGTAGTTCATACATATAAAACCGGATATCAAAGTCAGTCAGGATCTGGTAGAGTTGCTGAAATAGATTTAGAAAACAAAGTTAATTTAGTCTGATTGTATTCACTATTCTAAAGGTTGGCTTTCCTCTGCAAACTTAGTTACAATGGACCCCCAACTTCACTGCCTGACCTGGAATGGCAGAGATGAGAAGTCTAACATTTCCACCTTCAGTAGAGAGGGGAAAAGCAAGGAGTTCTGGGAGAGGAAAATACTTCAGCCAACTTGATCTTTGCTACTTAATATTCCGCGGTTCTAATAAGCACAGCTACACTGCTGCAATCTATGTTGTCTAGCTGGCCAGACTGAGCTGAGCCTGCCCAGCACAAAGCACACCTGGAGACCCTTCCCTAGCTTATGTGGACTAGTGTCAGGAAAAGGAAATGGCTTTTAAATGAAACAAAAACAAACTGAGGGACATTTAGAAATGCCAATAGACATTTCAAAAATGTATGTCCTGTTCCCCACCAAACAATGCCAGGCTGAAAGAGATTTCACAGGCAACTGACATTTATTTTTAAGGAATAATGGGATAAGGCACTAAAAATACAAAGGCAGCATTGTCAAACATGATCACAAGACAAACTAACATATTAATGTAAACTTTCACTATGGGTAATCCAGAGATCCACCTCACAGGAATTTGATATAAATTTCAACTTCTTGGAGCAGAGTCCCAGTATCATCACTAAAGTACCCCCAGTATAAGACACTATGCACTGCCTTTGATAGTCAATTCCAAGTAAACCTCTTTCCCTATCAATCCAGGCATCACTTTCTATAAAAATAACTTTAAACTTTTCTTCTATTAGAAAAAAGAATCGCATCACAGGGATGCTACAAGGAGCATAAAATGGCTACACTATGATTCTATAAAGAGGAAAATCAAATCACTTATCTGCAAATATGACAAAGAAACTAATAAAAAGCACAAGTGTAGAGGAAGAAGCCACCCCTCCCCTTAGAGAAGAGTAACTTGCCTTTCCAGCTTATTAAGAATATGTAGCTCTATCAGCCCCAGACAGCTGCTGGCTCAGCCCCACAAGGTGCTGTTGTGAGGGGCTAAGCTGTACTCAAGCATACTTACTCACCATTTCTGCCAAGTAGTTTCAGCTTCCTAAAGACCAAACCCCAGGTTTCTGTCTTCCCAGACCTGTGCTTCAAGCTAGGTTTCTTAGCTAGTCACAACTGGCAACCAGAATGTATAGGTCTAAGCTTCAGATACCAACTTCGGTGTGAGAGATCAATTGCAGAGGCTGTGCTAAACTGAACCATGCGGTCAATAAATAGCCAGGAAAGAGAAAAGACCAAATTCTCAAACCCCCAGAGTACTAGTATTTTTTATTTCTAGACAACCAATGTGGGCTATTTTATTTGGAACTTTATCTATAAAAAGTTTTTCTCTTGTATCATGTACTATCTATATCAATTATCATGTAAAAGGCCTAAGTTATAAAAATAAATATCCTTGGGCTGTCAACAAAGTATTCTGACTATTCCAACCAGTACCAATTTTACTGAATATGAAGAATATTACCTACACTAGTGTTGAACCTATTCCATCACAATGTCCTAAATGGCTGGCCATCACTCATCCTGACCTCCCTTTCACAAGTTTTTGATGGGTTTAGGATTAAGGTCTCTCCAAGGGGCTAACCCAGTTTCCTCTCATTGTTGCTGCTCCAATCTCCACTACAGGCTTCAGAAATCACTTTCTCTGAAGACACCAACATGTACCTGTTCCTCCACTGTCCCTTTCCAGTGTTCCTCTGTCTTTGAACCTTAGGCCATGCTTTCCCTCTAGGTTTCATCCTAATCCTGAATATACAATTCTTCATGTTGTGACCACCCAACTATAAAATTATTTTGTTGTTGCTTCCTAACTGTGATTTTGCTCCTGTTATGAGTGGTAATGTAAGCATCTGATATGAGAGGAGAAGCCACCTCTGCTCTAAGGTGTTCATAGTGAGACTCTCGGTAGCCCTACAATTAGCACCAGGTACTGGCAATGATCTGGAATTCTGATGGTAAATTCTCACTGCATGAAACTGCTACTGCCTAGAGTCCCATGCCAATGTTGCCCGAGTAGCTGGCTATAATACATATGAAGGAAACAGACACCCTTGCTGATGGTCACCTGTGGTGTCAGAATCTCTGAGCTCTCCTCACCTTCCCAAGTGTCATGAATCCATTGCAGAGCTGTACACTATATCCCAAACTCTCAAGCCAAGCTCTCACACAGCAGGATAGCACATCTAGCTGTTCCACTTGTGTTTATAATGCTCACCAGTTAGTGGAACAACAAAACCTATCTCCCAAGAACTAGCAGAGTCAATGTGAAATTAGAAAGGGAAATTTCCTAAGAACAACACTCCCCACCAGCTATGCAGAGAATATTATTAACCAAGCAACTGCAGAAGGTTGGCAGGCAATAAGCTTTGCTCATATTTGCAAAAGGCACTTATCAGAAACAAACCAAGCTATGTTTCCCGGAAGACTATGAGCTGGCAAGTAAAAGTACTTGCTACTACAACCAACAACCTGAATCAGATCCTTAGGATCGATGTGCTACAAAAAAAGCTGATTCCCACAAATCTGATTTACACAGAGAGAGAGAGAGAGAGAGAGAGAGAGAGAGAGAGAGAGAGATTATGAAGGCAGTAAAGAAGAAAGCACTTATCTATTACTCCACTTCAGCTGCAAAGCCTAAAGCACACTGGTTTCCCTAGAAATCAGATCTACTACAGGAGTAATCTAAGGAGTCTGGTTCAATGTCTTTGGCTTTTAAAAGAAATCCTGCAACATGTGAAGAGGAGATCGGCAGACAATGCAACTTCCTAACCAGGCCTGTTACACTCCCCCCTCCGTCATTGCAGTGCACCAGAGCCAGTCAGTCAGATCCCATGAACAGTCCTTGACCAATGGCTACAATTCAAGAGGACTTCATTTTCTATACTCTGACCCTCGTACACAAGAGCACAGGGATGAGTGGTATGAGAACACAGAGCAAGCACACAATAAGAAATCTCAGGAATCAATAGAGGAAGACCAAAAAGGAGGGAATATAAAGTGAAAGACAAGTGTTATTTCATGCCGTAGTCACCAGTTCAGATACTGCTAACATGTAACCTTCAAGACAGACAGGAAAAACAAAAACAAAAAAACCACCAAAATAGTGTTTTCTGAAATTTAAGAGACTAGAACACATATTTAATCTAGCAAATAAATGTTACAACTTGAAAATGCCACAAGTTTTACACAGAAATCATAAAATGTTAATGACTCCAGAAATCATAAAATGCTAATGACCCCTAAATGCAGTCCTGTGATGATGAATTATCCAGTTTATAACCCCACAGGGCTAGCCAGCACAGGGCTACTACTCAAAAGAGTGAGTGAACCTCCCAACTTCTCAGGAATGAAGCTCAATTGAGGTCCTACCAATATTCAATGCTCAAATGATGTCTTTTACTTAACATTCTTTTTTAATTAATTAATTAATTTGCCTTGGTGTTTGCCTGGAACTGGAAACTGGAACTACAGACAGTTGTGAGCTGCCATGTGGGTGCTGGGAAATGAACCCTGGTCCTCTGGAAGAACAGTCAGTGCTCTTAACCGCTAAGCCATCTCTCCAGCCCCAGTTTATACCATTCTTAATGCATAAATAACTGACATGTCTCAACAGACACTTTTTCTTTTAAACTTGTCTGAGGCAATGATCTTCCTATGCAGCCCAGACTGACCTTGAATTTAGAATTCTCCTAACCAGGTCTCCCAAGTACTGGGATTACAGGGCGTACCACCATATCTGACTCTCACTTGAGATGCTTTCCAGTTCAGGAGTATGCTATTAAGTGGTCACCCTGGCTCTTTTAAAGTTTTGTCTTTTTAAGGGTCACACTATGTTTCTTCTACTGTTTAGCTTTGACAGAAAACTGGTAGCTTTTGTTTTGTTGTTGTTTTTTGTTTTGTTTTTTTTTTTTGGTTTTGGTTTTTTTTTGCAACCTGTGGTTTTAAAGGGGGAACCGACCCAACTAAGCACCTCCTTCATAAAGTGAATGAAACACTAGGGAAAATCAGCAAGGAGTCATCATGGTTTAAAACACAACCCATGTTAGGATCACAATCAGCAAGCTGCAAACAGCCAGCACTATGCAGGACGGGTTGCCTGTCTGTTTCCAGGACAGAGTTTCTCTGTGTATCCTCGGCTGTCCTGGAGCTCTCTGTCCCTGTTTCCCAAATGCAGGGACTCAAGGTAAGCGCTACCACCACCCTAAATTTCTAATGTTGGCTATTTTTTTATCTTTTAGAATATTTGCACAGGAATAATGAAGTATCTTAGTGACAAGACCCAACATAAAATTCATTTATGGTTTTATTTGGGGGATATTTGAAATGCGGTCTTATGTAGCCCAGGTTTACATTAAACAACTAATCCTTTGGCTTCTGCCTTCTTCCTTCAGCTTCCAGTGCTAGGATTAGATGCCTAGCTACATCGAGACAAAATCCAAAGTCCATTGTGTTTCATACACAGAACAAAGAAAGCCCAAAGTAGTAGTTGCTCTTTTTTTGTTTTGAGACAGGGTCTTATACAGCTTGGGATGGCCTCAAACTCAGATATCCACCTGTCTCTACCTTCCAAGTGATAATGATGCTGTGAGATTTGTAGACAAGGGATGTACAACCCAGAGAGATCATATTTTCTGGACATATGTACAATCTAAATAGGAGCCAACAATAAAAGAATTTTGAAATGCCCAGTTTATCTTGAATGATATACTCACAAACACATAACTCTAAAAGACATTATGAGGACAACAGTTTCTGAGAAAGAACATGAAGGTAGATGAATTATAGTGTAAATAACTTCTTGGCTACTGTGGCTAACACAGGAGAATGCTGTTCCATTAAGAGCACATTCAAGAACCACCTATGATAATGTCCAACTAACTCCAAGACGATTTAACAAAAGGATCAAACTAGTTAGCAATGAGAGGGAAGGACAGATTTAACAGCAAGGATGTCAAAACTCTGACGGGCTGACAGGTGGCCAATGTGCAGAAAGTCTGGGTGGAAAACCTCTAACCCACAAGCTTAAAATTTGCATTTCTAATTAGAAAACTATTGTTAACATTAACAACTAAGAAGTTAGAGGAAAAGCTGTCTAAATTTATTTTACAAAAGCAATATAACCTAGATACCAAAATGAGATGTCTGCATAGTGAAGGAAATTTACTTGGATCAAAACTAATCCAATAAATAAATAAATAAATATAATGTGTGTGAATTGCAATGCTACCTTTGTTTTGCTGTGTAATAGTAGTGATGGAACCTAAGATCCTGTGCATGATAGATACATCAGTGCTAGGCAGACACCCAGCACCAAGGTACAACACAAGTTACATACATCACGTCTACCATACTCCAACACTCAACCAGGACAAACACTCTTTGGATGTAGCACCTTAAAGCCAGTTATTAATGGACTTCACACTTAAAGGGATAAAAAGAAAAATCAAACCTTCTCATTCATGTAGACACAGAACAAAATAAAAAATCCTTAAGGACATAAAGGCCAACAGATTGCTCAACTGTGACCTGTCATCTTATCACCCTTCCAAAACACACATGCTACCTGATACTTAGTGTTCTTTTAGGATGACCAAAACAGCATGGCTCAGTATTCAAAGGGAATTCCCACTCCCCTGCCTTACTTGAAGGTTCTCTAAGGTAAAGCAGTCACAGGCTTAAGAGAGGGATAAACCCCAGAACTGAGTGAGAGGAACAACAGCTGGAAGTCAGACACTCAAAAAACTGGAAATTCAGCAACAGTGAGGATCCCATAAGCACAGAGCTTCAAACTAAGAAGCACAGAAAGGCCCAGAAATGAACAGAGCCAGCTATGTCTAAAGAGCAAAGAGCAAGCAGGAAACAGGACAGCTTTGAGCTAGCACACCAATATCCCCGAGATCTGCATGAGACTGCACAGCATTCTACTGGAGAGCCCAATAGCCAGGTGTCCTCAAGACAGGTGACAGTTCTCCAGAGCATGACTCCAAAACAGGAGCAGCAACTTGTAACAGAACCAAACAACAGAAACTGCCAAGAAAAATAGATGAAAGGCATGGGGAGAAAATGCAACCATCTCTATGAGAAACCAGATGATATTACATAAAGTATAGGAGAACAGGACACTATTTTTAAAAATTCAGAGACCGAAATGAACTTCTAAAATACAGTTTAACATTTGAATTATATTCTAGACAGTGAGAACAAGAGAGGGGCGAGAAATCAAAGAACACTGCCACCATGGAAAGCCATGTGCTTTCAGATGGAAAGGGCCCAGCAAGAATGTAGAACAAAGGCTGAAAGGAGCCCATAAAGGCACATGTCTGAACATTCAGAAGACTGAGGATGAAGAGACATTCCTAAACACTTCCAGAAAAAGAAAGGAAAAATCTGTAAGATCAAACAGGAGGGATTCCAGTGCTGACACTAGAAGAAATGCTTCAAAACTGCGGAAATTATGGGTTCCAATGTAGAATCACACCCCAGCAAAGACAGAGTGAGGATAAAAGATGTTCTTAAATGCCCCCCAAAAACCACCTATCTCTACAATCCCTTTAAAGCATCATTAGAGCGGCCATACACTTCCTTTATGTAAGGGTTTAGATTCCAGAGAAATGAGTTTTCCAGAACGTCAGAATTCCTGTCAACTCCCCACAGAACCCTGAAATAGCACCTGGCAGACACCACCTTTGAGAAACAAAATGCTGAAGCCACACTGATTTTACCTGTAAGGGATTATAATAACAAAGTATTTGTTACAGCCAAGAAAGGCTGCATCAGGTTTTAAATCTTACAACTCCTTTTAAGTAAATGCATCATTTTTCCTTAGTTTTCATTAGATACCTTAAAGATTACCTAAGAACTGCATGTGCAAATAAGGTTCTTTCATTTCTCCTGCAGCATGGATGCTGGATAGCTGTATCTTCAATGACAAGATAGTTTTATCTCTAGCTTCTAGCTCAAAACTCACAAGTGTGATTTACTGCCAGAGGTAATCACCCTCAAGTCCTCTCATACCCTTGGAAAATCAGTATCAACATTCTGCCTCCACTATGCCTGTGTGCCAGAATAGGGCCAGATCTCATGATAGATGGTTGTGAGCCACCATGTGGATGCTGGGAATTGAACTCAGGACCTCTGGAGGAACAGCCGGTGCTCTTAACCTCTCAGCCATCTCTCCAGCCCTTAATCTCACTAAAACAAATCCATGAATGAAGTTAAAGCTGCACATGATTGCTTATTTCTATAATCCCAGCACTCAGGAGACTGAGGCAGAAAGGCTATGATGAATTTCAGGCAAACCTGGGACAGAATGTCTCAAAAATCAGACAATGATTCAGCTGGGAATCCTGGCAGGCACTGTAATCTCAGGACTCAGGAGCCTGAGGTAGGAGGATAAAGTCTCAGCTTAACCTGAGTTAAATGAGTTATCTTAAAAAAGTTCAGTGGATAGATGGGTGGCGGTGGCACATTCCCTTAATCCCAGCACTCAGGAGGCAGAGGCAGCCTAAGTTCAAGGCCAGGTTGGTCTACAGAGTGAGTTCCAAGACATCCAGGGTGACACAGAGAAACCCTGTCTCAAAAAACCAAAGCAATCAAACAAGTATAAAATAGCACATCCTGGCCAAAATTAAGTACCCCAGGCCAGGGTTCTTTGACGACTCAGAGTATATTTTTGGTATCAACTGCTCTGGACACAGTGTGTATGAACACCTTTCCTAGCTTCAATCCAACCACTTCTTTCTCAGATAATCTGTACCCACTTATCTTTTTCCTATCAGCAATGGTAGATTTCATGAAATTCAAAGTTAATGTCAACTAAAACTATGCTGTATAAACCAGGTCTGTTACAGATGAGGTATTACATGAGAGGACCCCACAGTGCATCTAACTCCTTGAGAAAGCAAGCCAAAGGGCAATGAGTAATTCCTCCAAATTCAAGAACCCCTAACCAAGGTCCTGTACTATTTGGGACCCAAGATGCCATTTAACTCTTGAACATCATTTCTGACTGCTTAGATCTGAAGTTCAAACAGAACCCACCCCGCCCCTCCCACCCTCCATTAACCCCATGCCAGAAAGAAGCATACACACCTTAAAATCTGTATTATTGATATATTCAAATACCAAAGCTGGTGTCTTTGACTGAAAGAGAGAACAGTGATTCTTTTTAGATACTCAGACAGTAATAAATGCAATTTGCAATGGCCCACCCTCAAATCTCACAGATGAAAAAGAATTCTCTCATTAGGAACAGTGTGCTTTTTGTTGTTTTTTAAGGTTTGTTATTTACTCATGTGTTTTTCTGTGTCCATCTCTAAAGAGACAGAAGGGCATTAGAATCCCTGGAGTTGGAGACTCCAGGCAGTGAGACATCTGAAACGAGCGCTAGGGTCTGAGCTCAGGCCCTCTGGCTGAGCAGCAAGCACTCTCACCTGCTGAGCAATCTCTCCAGCCCTAAAAAAAAAAAAAATCTGTTTTATTGTTTTATTTTTTAAGTATTTATGAAGTCTAGATGGCCTCAAAATAACTGGGAAAGTGGGAGGGCCAGGGTTATAGATTGGCACGATGCTGAGTATTGCTCAGTCATACATCTATGTATATGTGAAGTTTTAAAAAGGAAGATATTCCCAGAATGACCCAGCAGCAGCCCCAAGAAACCCACTAGTGATTTTATTAAGATTTACACTCAGCAATATCCCAAGTTGCCATCTGTATCAGGTGCTGCACACTTTCATCTTCGTTTAGCAAATAAGATGCATCTGATACAGTTTTCATAATCTATTAAGTCATTTTAGGCTCCTAAAAGATCATCTGAACTCAGAGATGAACATCTATTATCCAACTTTTAAAAGCATTATAGCTGGAGAGACTGCTCAGTGAGTAAAAGCAGTTTCTGTGACAAGATCTGAGTCCAAATTCTTAACACCATGCAAGTACTGTAATCCCCAGAAATGGAGACAAGATCCCAGAAACTCGACGAGCAGGCAGTCTGAGACTTTGGCATCCAAACCATATACCCCCTCCATTCATCTGCATATGGTACACAGCTCAGAGCATATATGCTCCATACAAAACAGTCTTTAATGAAATAAGTGTTTGGTTCAGTAACTTTCTTGTAGAAATCTAGAGCTTCAAATGCCTAGTTACTAAGGAGAAATAAAAACTTTAGCACTGGAAACTTTGGCTCAAGGACAAAGCAAAGGTTGTTAGGGAGGGGATCACAGTGAGTGCACCCGCCATCCCATCCCCCAATGCAAGTACACAAACAGACAGACACACATAAACACAGTCCTTTTACTGGGACAACAGAGTCCTAGAAACACCAAGAACAAATGGGTGTAACATTGACCTTTCTGTACATTCAAGTAAGCCCAATCCTCTCAAATTCATGGGTTATGGCTTAAGGTTCCCTCTCCACTTCTATCTGCATTATTCAAAAATACTTATTAGGCAAATATGTATGTGTCTGCTACATGCACAGGCCAAGTGTCTGATCCCTCTGGAGCTGGAGTTACAGGTGGCTCTTGGTCACTTGACACAGGTGCTGGGAATAAAACTCAGGTTCTCTGAAAAATAACATGTGCTTTTAACCACTGAGGCATCTCTCAAGCCCTGATTCAATTTTTTGCTTAACTTGTATTTTATACAAACATGTTAATAAATTACAACTATTAAGTGAGGGATCAGTAAGTTCAGCTGAGAAAGGGAGGGAGAAGGTGGGACAGTACATTTGTCCACCAAGTGCAAGGCCTTCAGGTTAGTCCCCAGTACCATTTTCTTGTCCCACTGGGGGTCTCTAGCTCAAGTTGGACTTTAATTCCCTATGTGTTTGAGAACAACCTTGAACTTCTGATCTTCTTGCTTACATTTTCTGTGTGCTAGGATTATAGGCAAGCATCACCCTGCCTAGTTATATATTCTAGGGATCAAACCCAGGGCTCATTCATGCTAGCAGGCACATACCAACTCAGCTTGTATCCCCAATTCACATTTTCTCTCTCTCTGTATTCTTTAAATAAACAATACCCATTTTAATCTCAAAACCATGAAGTAGTTCAGAACTAATCACCAAATCTGAACTAAGTAGGATGGGATATATTATTTAATGAAATCAGTTATAAACTAGCATATAATCACTCCATTCTTAGCCTTGATCAGGATCCAAAAGAAAAATCTTTTCTCAACCTGTATTACTGTGCAACCGGGGAAAATTACTTAGCCTTTGTAGACAGGAGAATGTCAACAATAGCAGTACCCATCTCTTGGATCACCACGGAGATTAGATGGTATGATACAGCCAAATGCTCAGTTCACAGTGTCTGGTCTACAGCAGGATGGCTGTTACAGTATGAGGATATCCTCAGCACACAGAAGCAAAGACTTATTTCTTAAATAAGCATATGTAAAACTGACAGATAACAGGAAAATAATCTCAGATAAAGCAGATGGGCAACAGAAATAAGACACAAGTGGCACCAAAGTGAGTTTTGCAAAGATAGAAGCTTAGCCAATCAAAATACTGTCACTTTTCCTTAGGAAAGGAAACAAAAGTATACAGCAGCCCTAGAATAAGTCAAAACTAAGCATGTTATTTTCATATATTTTTAAAAAATTTTATTCTTCTGAGTATGTATTTGTAGGTGTGTATGTCAGCACATGTGATATAGCACAAACATGGAAGTCAGAGGCCACTTTTGTGGAGTACGTTATTTCTATTTACCCTAATGTGGCTTAGAGGGATCAAACTCCAGTCACCAGGCCTGTGTGGCAAGTGCCTGTACTTACTGAGCCATCCTGCCCCAAATTAAGCATTTAATTGTAAAGATCTACATATATTCTTAGTTGTACATATACAACATGAGGCTACTTATGGTGGATGCAGAACTAAAGACAAGCACATGAAACAGCAAAGCTTCCTTCTCAACGGATGGTCTGGGACCTGCTTAGTTCTCTACACTAGAATCAACAGACATTTCCAGTATTAGGCTCACTAGAATGAGGGAAGATAATGCAAGCTGGCAGTGAGAAGCTTCAGGAGGCTAAATCAAAGAAATAAGCAATAACAGGTAACAAATGGGGCAAGGTTTTTCTCTGTACATATAGATTGCATTTAGTGGTAGTAGCTAGCTCATCACTGGGACATGACAGTTGCATGTTTTTGTGTTTTTAAAAATATATTCAGCTTTATTTACGTGCATTGTTATGAAGGTGTTAGATCTCTGGAACAGGAGTTACAGACAGTTGTGAGCTGCCATGTGGGTGCTGGGAATTGAACCTGGGTCCTCTGGGAGAACAACCAGTGCTCCTAACCCCTCAGCCATCTCTCCAGTCCTCAGTTGTATGGTTTTTAAACCGACTTAAAAGTACATACCAGTGCTATCACTTCATTATGCAGTACTACACAAGGCCCTGGGTGTTAAACAACACCCCACCCCAATCCACTAGCACACTCCCCAGCCACCAGGCACCTACCACAGGGTCCTTTACAGTGTCAATCAGCTTAATGATATTTGTTCCACCACGAAGGTTCTCCAGAATCTTAACCTCTCGTTTTATCTTCTTTTTCTTCACTGGCTTAAATACACAAGAGTAATCAGAAGTGAGACTTCTTTTGAAGTTAACATAATAAATACAACTTTAAACAATGTTACAGCAACAGCATGATCATTTGCTGTGTAACTATGTGGTGTTAAAGAATACAATTAAATTAGAAGAAAAAAAGTGAGCTTACCCATTGTAATCTTTTAGGTTAAACAGCTTAGAGTTTATGTGGCAAGACTGTTAAGTAGTTATATCTAGGCATTTGTCAAATTTGAACATCCATGTATTATTTTAAAAAGAACTGCATGCTTACTAAATTACTGCCAAATGTGTTGTAGCTCTGAACAGCTGTAGATCATGGACAAATGGAAAAATTGAAACAAAATGGCCAGACACTTGGTCTTCCAAAGAGTTACATGTAATTGTGTCTTCAGGGGCAAGAGCCAGTTCACTGACATCAAGTTACAAACTTGTTTCCAAGCTGTTGGCTCCCATTTCCTGTTGCCACTCCCACTTCCTTAATATTTAGGATCAAATCAGCTCAGAGCCAGTAACTCTCCCAACAGATCTCATTCCTAGAGAGAAAGCTGTTGGATCAGCAAAGGAGAAAGCTGATCTTTCACTGATTCAGCAGTGACTACTAACTGCTAAGCCACCAACCTACAGGATAGGAAATTAAAGGTCTTCTTAGAAATATTCCCATTATGTGTATCACTTCCTGTCTGAAATAGAATCTGAAGTCAACAAATAAAAGCAGTTTTGAAAAAGCAAGTGTGTTATAGTCAATGATTTGCAAGTCACTCAGGGCAGAGACAGACACATGTTAACTCTCTGACCTAAGTCCATTCACCCTCAAGAAACTCTAAGCAAGGTTAGCAGCAGGAGGAGCTAGTCACACAAAGTCACAGCTAACAGGAGCAGAAGCAAGGGTCTAGCCTGGCTATCTGATTGCCTGGTAGCGCCCTCTTTATCTCTGGAAGATAAAGGACTTATAAGGGAAGAGATTGTGTTAAGGAAAAGGACTACTTTATTGTTAAAACACTGTTATTAAAATAGCACTGGTAAAGAGAGGTCTGTGGGCTTTCCGTAAAATGATAAAAACAAGATCTAAAAAGCCTTGTGTTGGGAGAGCTTTGAGATGTTCCAGGGAGTAAGAGCACTTGCTGTCAAGCCTGATGACCAGAATCCAATCCCTGGAACTCACAAGGTCGACCAGACCCACTCTCACAATTTGTCCTCTGACTGTAAGTCATACGGTGTGTGCTCACCCTTAATCCAACACACAGTACATAGAAATGCAATTTTTTTAAGGCACAGAGATAAGAGGTAACCTCTTGGTTCCTGAGACATATCCCTGAACAAGAGCAGGGAAGGTGGGAGGGCTGGAGAAATGGCTCAGGGGACAAGAGCTGTGCAAGCAATGAGGACCTGGTGACTATGTAAGAGCCAGGTGTGACTACAGTTTGTTGGATGGCCAGCCTAGCAGAATAAGAGCCTGTCTTAAAGGGAGTAAGATGGGACATGACAGAGCAGACCACCAACACTGTCCAAACAGCACAAACACAGCAGGAGGAGAAACACTGAAGTAGAGAGCACAGCACCACTGCAACAGCACCTGCCTGGGAGCACATGGAACTGTGCTTGCAAGCCAGCTGCCACAGCTATTCCATTTTGCCAGGGTCCCCATCTCTCCTAGGAACCTTCCTTGGTCTATAACCAGACTTCAATGCACCACACAACCCATTAAAAACAGTCAGGGAAGAACACATACACAGCAAGCAGCCTCCAGGTCTAAAAAAATGCACACATCGTGAAAGGTATGGAGCAACTAGTTAAGATTTAAAACAGAAGACAACTGGATGTCACACACAAGTGGAGAGTCTCCTTACAATGAAGAGTGCTATAAAGAAAACCAGCAAATGTGAATAGAAACAGACTAGCTAATAACACTGGATTAATGCTGATTAATTCTCATTTTTGAACATGATACTACCTGTGTGAGAAACCACTGTTTTAAAGAAAATACTAAGGTACTTAGGGGTGACTGTGATTTACTCTCAAACACATCAGGAAAAAAAGGTAATTATACTATATTTACATACACACATCCAAAAACACATCTGTCTACATAAAAGTGGTTTACATGTGTGTGTATAAATATATATGTGTGTATATATATACATATATGGCATGTGTAGTATATTTATGTAAGAAAAACAAAGTTTGTCGCTGCTGTTGTTTTAACATATATTTTGAGATGGGGTCTTCCTATGTAGTCCTGGACTGTCCTGGAACTCACTAGGTACACCTGCCTTTACTTACCAGTGCTATTAAGGCTATATGGTGACTCCTACAACTCTTTTTTCAAATTCCAAAATTATGTTAAAAGACAAAAGCTGGCTATTTTCTATACATCTAAACTCAGGTAATGCCACTCCTGTTTAAAAAAATAAAATAAAAGCCTGCAGCCAGAGCCCTGTACCATCAAGACAGTTCAACAGGTGCAGTCAGCGCACAACTGCTTTTATGCCACTGACACTTTCTCTTCTTGCTTCTTAGCTCTCCAGCAACACAGGAATGCAGCTCCTAGAGCTCAGAAAGACTGACCGATTTTCATCATGTCTAAAGGGAACTTATAGTGAAGCTGAAGCACATTCTGATGCCCTAAAATTCCCTAGAGCAGAGACTGGGAAGAGCTGAGCAACTCTGAAATGGCCCAATAGAGCCCCTATCAGTTGGAGTCCTCAGATGCTGCCAGATACCAAGAAGACTCAAAAGTGAAAGTGACCTAAACCTGGGAAACACCCCTCCAAAGCACCAAGCACCAGGCAGTAAGCAGCTCCATCAGCCTCCATGTACTGCTCTGAACCTGAGAAAGATTCCAGAAGCTAACTATTGAAGAACTAGAAGAGTAAAGGAGATTTTTTTTTTTTTTAAATTCTATAAATGGAACCAGTGAAGAAAGGAACATTTATTAGGAAGGATCACTGATACCTTTAAAAGCTTTACAAGTTTTATAGAAATACAGATGTTCTGACTCATGTGTAGAAAACATTCCTACTGGCCACCAGTTACACAGCAAGCAGAAATTACTGTGAGCATACATGCTACCAAGGCTCACATGAAAGTATCTAATTCAGATGCTATCTGTTTCAGAGAGTCAAATGGCATTGGTTTAGCCATTTTCCAAACTGAATTTTTTTTTGGTTTTTACTCCAAGTAGATAAAGCAGCAAAAAATTTAAGTTGTCATCCTCCTGTGGCAGCCACTAGAGCACTAGGATCACAGGTATATACTACCACATATATTGAGAAAATATTTAAAGGAAAGAGACACATAAAAAAGTTTTAACTACAAAAACCTATTTGACATTTACAATGTTTTAGGTGTATACTCAGAATAGGGCAAAGTGTCTGTCCGGAAGGTTCCACATGTGAAGGGCAGTGCTGGCTATCTGGAAGACCCCTGTTCAAAGTGGCCTAGGATAAAGAATGTTTTTTCTACTTATCCAGATTTTAAAAAACTTCTAACAAAACATAAATTTGTGACATACTGCAGAAAAGGAGAAGTTGACAAAAATCTCACCCCAGAGCTTCACTCCTTTAGAGTCAGTGCTGAGGACAATGACATTATTAACTGCAATATTATTTATTAACTGCAATCCAGCTTGTCACCTTTTGCTTACCAAGGGTATGAGAATCAAGACCTCAATCCATTCCAGCAAGTATCAAAGACAAAGACCCTTTTCAATTTCTTTCCAAGTTCAACTAGATTGATAAATTCAAAACAGACAATAACACAGCCACAACTTTCATCCCACTATCAAACCAATGATAGTGAAACCAAAGTATTAATTCATCACTTGCAATAAGGAATTATAATCAACAATGGGTGCCAGGAATGAAGAATTCTGAAGGAGGGGAAAAAGCTTAGTTGGGCTGACATTTATTTCCTTATTTTCAGACATCTTTAAAAGCCACTACATTTGACCTAAACAAAAATATTAGCTGAACAATGTTATACACAAAACTTGTCATCTAATCTTTCAAGTTTCATCACTATCAATTCCTGGAGGGGAATTATTCTCAAAACTAAAGAAGAAAAAATAAGGTAAAAAGGCAAAGTATAAAATCCAAGTGACAAAATATCATTAGGAAAACAAATTGTAAAAAAGGAGAGAAAGAAAATTAGCTACTGTGATGGTGCATATCTGTAATCCTGGCACTTGGGAAGCTGGTACCCAAGAAATTAATCCTCGGCCAGCTAGTGAGACCTCAAAAAAGAAAACAACATGTTGATGAGGATGTAGACAAGAACCATCACATACTGCTGTTGACATTAAAAAATGCATCAGCAACTGTGGAAAGTTCCTCAGCAGAAGAAAACTAGTCAGGCACAGTGGCAATAGGAATATAACTCTAGCACTCAGGAGGCTGAGGCAGCCTGAGCAACTTATAGAGATGCCATCTATATATAAAGAGGAAGATAAATTACCATATAAGCTACCAATGCACTTTTGAATACACATCCAAAAGCAGCAAAGCACAGGCTCACAGAGGTATTTGCACACCCGTGTTCATAGCAGCTCTGGTCACAATAGTAAACACATGGAAGCAGTTTAGTGTTGGCCATGGAAGAATGGATAGATAAAACCTACTATCCTCTAAAAAGAAGAAAATAATTTTTTCTATCTTTAGCTTTCTTCGAAACAGGGTCTTATACTGAAACCCAAGTATGCTCTGAATTTAAGGTAATCCCCTAGCCTCAGCTTTCCAAGTGCTGGGATTATCATGCCTAGCAAAAAGTAAACTATATATATACACATACACACACACACACACACACACACGTATATACATACACACACACACATATTTGTAGGTACCATGTTAAGTCAAATAAGCCAGTTATAAGACAGAGCTTTATGATTTCACTTAAGAGATATTTAAGTAGTCCAAATAATGAATAGTGGTTGCTATGAGCTGGAAGACAGAGGATTGGGGACCATCATTTAATGGGTATAGCTTTAGTTTTACAAGATGAAAAGAGCTACTGAGATAGATGGACTATAATCATCCTAACAGCATTATAAATGCATTTAATACGATGAATTGCATGCTTAAAAACAGTTACGATGGTAAGTTCTATCCTATACACATTATACAGCGTAGAAGGGGGAGGGGCAAAGCATAGAGCAGAACCTTTTACTCAAGTTAAGGTTACAATCCCTTTGATTGTTGACTCAGTTTCTAAAATTGTTTAGTTAGTCCAACTGTAACACTCTTATTACTGCTTCATATTGCTCTCTCAACACCAAGATTATTAAGTATATTTAATCCTCTCAGATGAGTTAATTCTCTTTCCACAGTTTACTCAAACCATCCAATGTCATAGAGCTAAGTATTGGACCTGACATCTAAAGTCAGGCAGTCTATTTTCTGGGTACACTCTGGAAGAAAAACACTATAGATTCTGATAACACTTCACCTTATACCCTATATAATTCACATAATTTTACTTTAACAGATGAGAAAAAAAGTTACAAATGAGCCATCTAGAACTCAAGTCTAGAGTCAAAGTTATAAACGAGCAATCTAGAACTCATCTTCTGCCCTTTCACATGGCTAACAGTCTACTGTTTAAATCATAAAGTGGTAAATCCAGAAATTAGGTTATAAATGCCACATGGAGCCTTAAGCCATACATAACGATGGATACTTTCTATCACTATATACTTTTCACATACAATTCACACTCAAAATTATTTTAATACATGAAAAGAATTAAACTATACATCCCAAAATCTGGAAAATAATTATTATGAGACTTAAGGGAACTGTATGGGTCAAAAAAGGTCTAAAGCAGCAGTTCTCAACCTCTGGATCATGACCTTCTTGGGGTCACATATCAGACATTTACATTACGATTCATAACAGCATCAAAATTAATTATGAAGTAGCAACAAAATTTTATGGTTGGAGGTCAGCACAATATGAACTATATTAAAGGGTGTCACTGCAACATGAAGAACTGTATTAAAAGCCTGCAGCATTAGGAAGGCTGAGAAGCACTGATCTAAAGTACTTGGTAAGGGAGAGTGAGATGTTTCAGCAGGTTAAAGCACCTGCTGTCAAACCCAGCGACCTGAGCTCAATCCTGGGGACAACTGTGGAAAGAAAGAGAGCCAACACCCACAAGTCATTCTGACTCCATACCTGACCCACGTGTGCCTCCCCACACATAAATGTGATCTTAAAAATAAAAAAACGAACAAAAACACTGCCAGGGCTTCAAAGCAAGGAAGCAAAGCAAGCAGCAGGGCTGTCCATGTAAACAATGCTCTGTGGGCACTACCACAGAACCCACTCACACTCCGGGTCTACATCTAGCTCAACTCAGAAGAGTAATTCCAAACATCAGAAACAATGCCCTTTTACTTCCAGTGAGTGCCCTTCATCTCTTCCACAATTCAGCATTACCAAAGTCAACTACCCAACATTTCCCAATTTCCTCTCTGACACACAGATTCCTACTTACAGTGTCTGCACTAATTCTATGATCCTAAGAAAATCACATTCTTTCTCTGGCTGCTGCTTCTAATAGATTCTACTAAACAAGTACTTTGTGTGATTCTGTTTAGCACATGTTAATCACACTCTACCCATGTTCCTATAATGTCAGTATTACAAAATAGCTCTGGTCAGTTTACACATAACTTCTAACACATTTTTAATGTTACTAATACTACAATACTATTTAAAAACACCAAAAAAGAGATGTAATCAATGCCAATCTTCCTTTGTTTTGCCTGTAGGTATATGTGTCTGAGGGCAACAAATTCCCCAGAAGAGGAGTTACAGATAGTTGTGAATGGCAAAATGGGTGTTGAGAATTGAACCTGGGTCCTTTGGAAGTGCTCTTAACCACTGAGTCATCTCTCCATTCCTTTAAATCTACCTTTTAAAAACTCCAAAAATTCTGTCAGGCAGTGGTGATGCATGCCTTTAATCTCAGCTCTCAGGAGGCAGAGGCAGGTAGGTGGATCTGAGTTCAATGCCAGTCTGGTCTACAGAGTGAGTTCCAGGACAGCCAAGGCTACACAGAGAAACTCTTTGAATGAGAGAGAACCCAAAATTCATTATTCTATTTTGTTTTGTTTGGGGGGGGGGGGCAGTGAGGACTTGATCCAGGATCTCTAGCTTGCTAGGCTAGTGCTCAACAGGTAAACAACCACCTCAGTCCCAAATATTTTCAAAACAACCCTACAGATATGTTAAGCATATTTAAGACAAATTTTAATACCACCATTGCCTTAATCGAGAATTAATTTTGAGGGAGGAGAGCAATGGATAGCCAAGCTGTTTGTAATACAAAAAAATGCTGTTATCAGGAAGCTTTATGTAAGATTTCTAAGCCACTGCACTGCTGGTTCAAAATGCTTTGATTTTTTTTTTTTAATTTTTTTTTTTTTAAATATTGCTCTTCTCTAATGAGAAGATAGCACTTGAACAGTCAATGCTTAAGTCCCGGTCAATTGTTTAGAGGCGGGCTTTACACATTGTGTGGTTTTATTTTGTTTCTGGCACCAAGTCTGTATTCCTGTACTGTGCAGATCCGGCCAGACCACTAGACTAGTAGCTTTTCCTGTTTAAAGGAGATCACTAGTGTGAGCTGAAGTAATGCCTGTAAATTCACTTTGTTTATTTGTTAGTTTATTGGATTTGTCACCACTAAGTTATTGTTACGATTTTATTGTTAATAAAGTACTGTGTTAATACTTGAAAAAAAAATTGCTCTTTACATCTACTCAGGAAACAGTAGTTTAATTGAAAACTCTCAAGGACCCAGGAAGTGCTTCGTTTGGTCCATACACACAGGCAGTGCTCACTAATACTTGATTTCATTTAGTACTTTCTAAGTACTATGAAAGAACTGAAGAACTGACTGCTTATGATCAAAATGAAACCTGACACTGAAGTAGCTTTCTGCCTTGTTACATAAACCTTTATAAAATCATTTTCCCCTTTCCTCTTAACACAATTTCTGACACCACCACCACATGCCCCCAAAAAAAGAAAAGAAAAAGACTAAAAGACACGACTTTTCCAGGAGTGGTGGTAGCACAGGCACAATCCTTTAATGCCAGCACTTGGGATGCAGAGGCAGGTGGAGGTTCAGCCTGGTATACATAGCTAGTTGCAGGCTATAAAACAACACCTTGGGGGGGGGATACCACAGGACATGAGATACAGAACGCTGACATGACCTCTCTATTCATTAGGAAGTTTTAACTTTAGATTTGCATACATGTTCACTTTCCCACCCAAACACATAGATTAAAAAAAATCTTATAAAATCACAAAACTTTCATTAGCAGCTTTTTAAATTTGTAAAGCCCCTGAATAGCCTCAATATACCTTGACCAATAAAATAGAGATCTTACATACAATTAAATAAAATAAAAGCCCTCCATGATCACTCTGCATCCAACTGTTTGACTAAATAACAAAAACTGATATGAAGTGTGATGAGTGAGGGCTCCTTGTGTCTCAGTTACCACGTGTACATTAAGTTCCTTCCTGCAGATTAAATACAGCAGCTTATGTGAGAAGCTTTCCTAGACTGCCCCAAACTGAGCAGCTGGCTACATTACAATAGTAGTTATTAGTCATAACTTCAACTTATTTGAGTAAATGAGTCTAACTTTGGAATAAAGACCTTGTTCTTTTCAAAAAAAAAAAAAAAAAAAAACTTTCAATCCATTACAATAACAAAACAATAGTAATAGTAGGTTTCTTACTCATCTTTCAAATAGGAATAAAACCTACATACCACTTTGACAAAAAAGTTTGAGATGGTTTAGGCTGCCCTCTGGGGGGGAAAAAAAAAAAAAAACAAAAACACCTCATGAATTAGGCCATCAAAATCTCATGCTCGAACCCTGGAACTCTGTTCAATGCTAAGACCCTATAGCCCAATACTGAAATGAACAGTCAGAGGCATGAAGAAATAGGAAAGAATTATGGTGAAGGGTCATTTTAATAGTGATGTCAAGTACATTTCTTTGTGCCTAGGTCTACCATTTGTAAAAATAATTTGAAGCAGCTTCCATACCGGATTGATAGATAGATATATGGGAAGTAGAAGAAAAACTATCAAGCAACTAGCCTCTGAAATTCTTCACAAGAATGACTGAAGAGCTATGCTTCCCTAAACAAACACACTTGGACTCATACACATACCTGAGTGCTATTCCCTTTAAAACATCACAGGAAATTGCACTAAAATACTATTGCACAGACATTTAGACATTTCTCTGGAATTGCTTTAAATGTGGCAATTCAATGGAATTTGAATATTCCTAACTACAATGTTTTCCTCAGATCTTGAAATTAAAATGTTTGAAATAACTTCTATTAAAAACACTTATGTCTATGTACATAGTAAAAAGGAATGGTTTCCAGCTAGTTCCTTGAAGGAAACACTTCCATGTACATTTCACATTTGGTGGGGCCAAGCTCCTGACACCACTCCTTCTCACCCAGTGTCTTAGCTGCACAGACAGCATCACCTGTCCCTTCAGCAATTCTGCTCCTTTATCACCAGGCTAGGATGATAAGAAGCAAAAGCAGCAGTTGCTTTTCTGAGAGGATTTACAGATTGCTAAAACTGACATTACAATTAAATAGGGATTGCAGCAAGGCACAAGCTTTTCAATCTCACATTTCTGTTCCACAGACTCTCTACTGGGCCACTGTGAAAATCAGGTTCATGAGAAGCATTACTGCTCTCCAGTATTTGGTCTTTTACCAGTGACACACATAGGTGAACTAACATGAAGAACTGGCCAGATCCTATGGTTACATGAATGCGCAAAATGATCTGACAACACAAAGAATCACTCAGGTCCCAAGAATTACCTTCCCGTTTATCTTATAAAACATCATTTAATCTTATCTTATAAAAGATCATTTAATCTTCAATCACTTGTTCGGAAACTTGGCCAACTCCTCATGCTCATTAAGATGTTTTCATTTGAGTGATAATGGCCCTATCATAATCTAACTAAGAGGGTTAGCCCTGCCATTCAGTTTTGCCCCAACTATTCTTTCAGTGGCTAGAATGTTGTTCCAAATCTCTCTTTCACTGGATGGCCTGCTACATCCAGCCCACCTGAAATTTTATTGCTAAACGAAATGAAGTGTCTGCTGGGGGAGTTGCCCTGCATTCTAAGTTTGCAACTTGTCTCTGGTAGGGCTCCAGCTTTTTGACAACTTTCTTTCTGGAGTAATTCAGAGCAGAGAATAACTACTTCAATGATGAAGGAGCCCTGCCCTGACAGATTCTCTACATGAAGTTTTCTTTTTTCTTTGTGAATATCTATTTATTCTATACCAAATACAACCCCTCTCACAAGTTATTTGAGAAGCCCACATTTTACAACTTTAAATGTTCCTGACCTATCAAACGCAAAAATTCAGACCAGTCTGCACATTTCCTCAAAAGTTTAGAGGAAAATGTGATAGCAGTGCTGCAGGGCCACCCTCCAGGAGATAGAGCCTGAACTGCTCGTTCTGGAATGGTCCTTTTGCCCTGTGGGGGGGGAAAGTTATATGCCACTCATAGGACACTCACCTTGAGAATTTTTACAACCACCCTCTCATTGTTGGTGATGTTAATGGCCTCAAATACTTCACTATACTTGCCCCGACCAAGTTTTCGAACCAGTTGGTAATCATCTTGATTACTGTGAAAGGCAAGAGACACACATAAATGCCAGGATTTGGGATTAAACAAAATTATGTCCACTATATATCTGTCCAGCCACTTGCATTAATCAAGCATTTGGAATGGTCCTTACAGTAAGCACCAACTCGTTTCCTAAATGAAAGCCACATAGAAACTTGGTTCAGAGCTCCTAATCTAACTGATTCCTTCTAATCTGGGGAGAAAAGCCAACCATGGGGCCTTATGGTCCATGTTAAGGGGACCAAGCAAAGGATCCACCCTAGTGGTACTGGGGTGTTCCCTGCCCGCGGGGATCCATAACACCTGCCTCCCATTTCATACACTCCAGGGAGCCACAGCCTGCTTTAGAGAATCGGTACATCTTCAAAGATGTTCCTCCCACCCAGCCTCATTTCAGAAAAGTAAAAAGGTAGAGAGTCTAACAGTTCAAGAGGACAGCCATGGACTTCCCATCCCATAGGAAACCCGAAGTATGAGGAGGAAGGGCCACCCCCATCCCAACCCCATGTTTCTCCCCACCGGCTGCTGAGACAGGGAACCCGGGGCCGAGCCGACAGAGGAGGCCGGAGACACGTGCGGCCGGGGCCGAGCCTCCTTGCCAGCCCCGAGGCCGAGCGGCCGGCCGGGTGCGGTTCGCGCGAGGGGGCGACCGGCGGCGGCTTTACCCCCAGCTCGGGACGTGGGCTTCGTAGTCCCAGTACTCGCGGCTCCTCAGGCTGTTCACCTCGGCGTAGACCCGGGCCCGACTGCCCGCGGCCGGGCCGGGCATGGCGGGCGGGACCGGGGGGCGCCGCGGGGCGCCGAAGACGGCGGTGCGGCGCGGGGCACGGGGTGGCAGGCGCAGGAGGCGACCGGCCGCGGGCCGCCCGAGCAGGAGGAGGAGCGCGGCGGCGGCGGCGGCGGGCGTCCGCGCCAGGCCGGGCCCGCGGGGGCGGGCGGACGGACGCTCGGGTCGGGGGGCGCGGGGGGCGCCGGCCGAGCCGGCCCGGGGCCCGCGGCGGCCGGCGGGATGGCGGGGCTCGTGCTCCGCGGCGGCCTCCGCTCGGCTCGCGGCCCCTAGAGGCAGCGACTGCGGCAGCGGCAGCGGCAGCCACCGGCCGGGAGAGAGGCAGCGGCGACGGCGGCGGCGGCGAAGAGGGAGGAGGAGGAGGCGGAGGAAACCCGGAAAAGGGGCTGCGCTCGCCAGGAGCGGCCGCCGCCCAGCCTCGGCCCGCCCCGGCCCACAGCGCCCCCTGCAGCTCTGGAGGACCGTAACGGGCTCCCGCCCCCGCAGCGACAGCGCCACCCGCCAAGTAGTGTGATCATCAGCAGATCTACCTGCAGGTCACTGCCCAGGAGCCTTTGTCCTCGACTGTCGCTCCTTTCAACACAGCCTCATAGTCCAGCCACCACGTGTCCAGCCACCACGACCTCCCATACTGGTCCTGATCTGACCTTGCTGTCACCTAGCTGTTTGCATTCCTCCTTAGTGACTTGCTTATAAACCCCAAGAACCCTCACCTCCCACTGTCCCCCTGCCTCACTCTGGACCCCACCCTCACATCCACTGACCTCTTCAACCCCATTCTCTCTATGCAGAACTTATCTAGTCCTACACCTTCTGTTTCTCCCATTTCCCTCCAGATTTCTCCCTGAGAGCCCACTGAGTCATCTCTTGGTTTAACTAGAGTCAGCCAGGTGGTTTCCCTGTAAAGTTACTATTTTCTGCCTTTCACTGAACTGGTAATTTGTGGGAGATACTTTGAGACTGTAAATATATATGTTTTTATATTTTTTTTAAACTTTATTTATTTATTTGCCTTGGTGTTTGCCTGGAACTGGAACTACAGACAGTTGTTAGCTGCCATGTGGGTGCTGGGAATCGAACCCGGGTCCTCTGGAAGAGCAGAGGGTGCTCTCAACCGCTGAGCCATTTCTCCAGCCCCTGTTTTTATATTTTTTCATCTTGTTTTTTGTCTGTTTTTTGGGGGAGGAGGCAGAGCTGGGAAATGAAGAGTCCTGCCTGGAAAGAGAGGCTAGGGCTTGGGCATGGCCAGGTGGGCATACAAAGCCTCCAATACTCTGATCTTCTGGATGTCTAGTTTTCCTGTGCATATTCTTTATCAACAAGAATATCCTCACCCAGCTCAGGTTGCTCTGCGTCTAAACTTCTTTTTCATGGTTTTCCAGATGGGACTGTGTTCCCGTCTTCTATACCTAACTGCTCAGGTTCAAGTCCCAGTTCTGTAGCTCACAACTAATGTGGATTTGAGGAATGACTCAATATCTCCGTGATTCAGATTTTGGGGCATACATTCAGCACCTACTTCACAGAGTTGTGCAGAGAATTAAACTATGTAAAACAATGTGGGCTGTTCAGTATTGAGATACTATATGCCCATACTGTTTTGTCATTCTTGTTCTTGTTTTTTCGAGACAGGGTTTCTCTGTGTAGCCCTGGCTATTCTAGAACTCACCCAGTAGACCAGACTGACCTGAAACTCGAAGATCTCTCTGCCTCTGCCTCCTGAGTGCTGGAATTAAAGGCGTGCACCACTTCCACTGGGCCTCATGCCGTTATTAAACTCTATCACCTTTTTTCTTCCTTGAGACTAGCAAGTCCATCTTTCAATTCTTTCTTCCCTACAAGCTTGGCCTTCCCACAGCTGGCTTGGTTTTCCTTTTCAAGTCTTACCTCAAAAGTCATGTTCTCTGAAGTTGAAACTTCTCTCCATGGCCCTCGTGAAACTTCAGCTTGACATGAGTGTTCTCTCCTGGTTCACCCCATACCCTTCCAGTGAAAACAATGTGAAAGCATGGCTGGATGTGGGTGTTCACTACCAAGTCACTTAGTGTCTGCCATAGCTGGAGGCCTACTGGTTACCAAAGGTACTCTGAACCCTAAAGGGCACCACATTACCTATGGACCAACTGACCCTCTGTGTGATACACTGAGAAAGGATTCCTGTCAAAAAAAGTTCAACCTGTGTCCAACTAGACACAGCCAAACTGAGGGGTTATTTGGCACAACATCTAGTCTGAATTGCCTAAAATGTCATTGTCACAACAAAAAGAAAATGTGGAATGCTACTCTAAAAGGAGACTGAGGGCCACCCATGAGGCTGCATACTGTAATCCTATGGGAGGGGTAGACTGCCTGCATGTTCAAAGCCAGCATGAGCTACATAGTAAGATCCTGTTTGTTTGTTTCCTTGTTTGTTTGCAGGGAATGCAGCCAGCTGTGGCCACACCTGTCTGTAACCTCATTACTTGGGAGGCTAAGGTGGGAATATTAGGGTGTGTCTGTGGCCAGGCTATCTGGACTGTTGAGATCTGTACACAAACAAAAATAAACAATACATATTTTATTGCTCAGAAGCATGGAAAGAGAGACACTGCATTTCTACTGGCCCTTATTACTCATAATCAGCAAAGAAAGAGCATCCAAAATAAAGAAATGGGTCAGGCCAGGTTTGGTCATGTGTGTCTGTTATCCTAGTACTTGGGAGGCTAAAGCAGGAAGGTAGCTTAGATTCTGTAGTGTATTCCAGGCCAGTGTGAGTTACATAGACCCTATTTCAAACATAGGAAACAACAATAAACAGGAATGTGCGTGGGGAGGGGACTAATACTATACCTAATAAAAGGACTCTGATTGAGATAATTTAAATATGGTGTGTATACTATATAATACTGATGTTTCCGTGTTAAATTGAACAGTATGAGTTTTATATTGGAATTAAACAAGAAAAGCCCTTTGATTTTTAAGAACGTTAAGTGTTGAGTGATGAACTGTTTCAATTTCTACAATGTATTCTCAAGTGGTCCTATAGAAAATCAAACAAATAACAGAATCCATGGGCTCCCAAGCACATAATCATCCATCCACAGAAGGAACCACTGGTTGACAATGAATGAAATAAGAAAAATACGCAAAAGTGTGTGTGATGATTCGGCTTTGTAATTTTAGAACTCTGGAGGTGGTCAGGTAGGAGAGAATCAAGAGTTCAAGGCCCACCTAGATTTCATAGCAAGACCTTGTCACAAAATAAAAAACTCTCAACAAGACCACAAATTTGGAACTTTGCACAAATTCAAACACTTTCAGAATCAAAAACTGAAAGAAAATAAAGTGTTTAGAGAATAAATTGTCTTTGACCTTTGATTTCAGACCTGTCAGGCCCCCAGTCTTTGATTTTAGTATTCTCAAGATCTTAAGGCTTGTCTAAAGTTCATTTATTTTCCCTGAAAATTCCCGAAGAACTTGTCCAGACCAGTAAGTCATAATCCTAACCCTTGGAAGGGCTTTCTTAGTTCTATAAAGTTCTAAACATGGTGCAGAAATTGTAGCTGCTTTGAGCATGTATGCTTTTCTTTCCTCAACTTGCCTCAGATTCTCAAAGGAGGCTCTGGCCTATAGAGAATTCTAAGCCACTGCCATTGATGGGAGGACTGTGTCCAACCCCAGCCCAAGCCCCTTTCTTTGCCTCTCCCACCCTTGCCCACCTCTGGCCACACCCACATTCCCTGTTCCTGCCTCTCATCCTTCACCACCTAGCCCACACCCATGTCTCATAACCTGATCCCACACCTATGGCTGCCTGGCGATTCTCCCACACACGACTCTGGCGCAACACACTCTAGATTTGGCTGATACTTCATTGGCTCAGCCCTGAAACCTGCAGTCAGCCTTCCCACAGCCAAATAGAAGGTGTTTTTATGGCTTGTTGCAAAGTAGGATGGGTGCTCCACAGAATTGGCAAAGACACACCGTTGGTTTTTGTTTTGTTTTTTGTTTGTTTGTTTTTTTTTTTCCCTTTATATGGCTATCTTGGCAAGAGTTGACATGAGGTGGTACCCTGGCAGCCTAGGCTGAAGGAATCTGGCTTGAGTTTGTGAAGGAGCTAGCAGGCACTTTTGCACAAGTAGGTGGAAGGGCAGGGAGAGCCCAGTATTGACTTCTCTTGTTTACTGTGAGTGCCATTTTACAGGGGAGTGTAATCAGAGTTGTATAAAAGGCAATGCAAGAAGATGCCTTGAATCAAATCATCCAGTATTTTCCCACCAACTCCTCCTGTAGTCCCCAATTCTACCCAAACACTAAAATGCTTCCACAAACACAGCCAAGTACATTTTGAAGATCTTAGAGCATTTTCCGTCCATTTTTCCCTCTTGCTAGGGATCAAACCTACAGCCCCCCATTCACCTGTCTTGATAAAGTCTATTTTCAAGACATTTGAGAAGTCTACAGTCCTCTGCCTTCCATCATTTCTTTTTAAAAAGTGATTACAAGTTGGATGGGAATTGTGTACCTGTGATTCTCCAGAGTCTTGAGGCAAGTCCCTTGAGCTGAGGAACTCAGGACCAGCCCACACAATACAGAAGACTGAATCTCAAGAACCAGACTTGATAAAACAGAAACCTAGCCTAAGAAGCATGAAGATTATGAATAATAGTCATGATAGTTTCTGCATTCAACATAGTTGAATTTAAAAAAAAAAAACCCACAAAGATAAAATCATTGAATTTCTGCTTTAAATGAGTGACTATATGATATGTATATGAAACTGTTAAAAAGCTGTTATAGTTTGGCCAGGTGTGGTGGTGGCCCATGCCTTTAATCCTAACACTCAGGAAGCAGAGGCTGGTGGATCTTTATTAGTTCCAGACCGGCCAAGGCTACATAAGTAGTAAGACCCTGTATTAAAACAAAGAAAAAAAGGAAAAAAATTATGGTTTAGAGATGCAGACAATAATATACCTTTTCTTTCATGATCAGAAACTAAAATATGCTTGTGTGTTTAAATAAGTATTTGTAGATCACAGAACCAGAAAGCGGATAAGGGGAGAGGAAAAAGAGGTTTTTTTTTTTTTTTTTTTTTTTTTTTTTTCATTT
>PVIH01002507.1:0-35159 GCA_004025045.1 Sigmodon hispidus | reverse complement strand
CCCCATTGAGCATCTCCACACCTGGGAGAAGCGCTTAAGGGGCATCGGGAAGTAGCAAGAGTAAAGGAACGTGTGCCCTGGGAAAGCACAAAGGAGGACGGGAAGGAGAAAGAGGCCCCGGGAGGGAAGGAGCACATGGGGAACAAGAATAAGAGCCAAACACAGTGACCCATGTTCCGAGATGCCACAATGAGACTCAATACTTTGCATTTTAACCCAAAGAAATAAGTAATAAAAATCAAGAGCTGGAGAGAAAGCTTGAAGACCTGAGTTCGCAAGCCCATGTCAAGTTACACACAAAAAATTAATAAATAAAACCCCCAGGTTGGAATTTTGCTGTGAGGACTTCCTTTTCTGCAGACGAGAAAACCAAGACCCTGGTGTCAATGATATTTTGAGGCAGTCAGTATCTGAACTCACAAAGTTATTTTTCTATTCCCTCATTCAGTCATCCCTCCCCCCAAAGAAATTCATCATGAAAATCATCATTTTTAATCCTGGGAGTATAAAACAACTCATATACAATAAGCTAAGGAGTCAGTTAAAGGAATTACGGTACCTTCCTATAGTGAAATATTGGGCAGTGTTAAAAATGGTCTACTTGCAAGGAATTTTTCTGTGATAAAGATTTTTTTCATTGTTACAAAAAAAGTTGCTCATTAATTATAATAAACAGAATGACACAGAACAGTGAGTTGGCTCACTAAAGTGATTGCCTGAGTTCAACATCCAAAACCCATGTAAAGATGGAAGAAGAGAACCAGCTTCCTAAATTGTACTCTGACCTCCACACTCATGTGTTGGCATGTACATACCCTCTCCCCATCATACACACATATTAACAAAACAATAAAACTTAATAATAAGATAAGCCGGGTATGGTAGCACGGGCCTAATAATTTTAAAAACAAATTTAAATAAAAAGTGATCATACCCACTTCCTGCTTTCCAGTTCCTTAGATGGGAAGGAGATAATGCAAGTAGATGAATTAAAAGACTTTGGGACTGAGAGATTGTCCTGAGTCATCCAGGTGGGCTGTGTTATCACAAGGTTCCTTATAAGTGAAGGAGGAAGGCGGGCAGTCAGAGCAACAGATGTACTGATGAAAGAAACAGTGATCAGAAAGATGAGATTCTGGTTTAGAGGATGAGAGGGCTACCTACCCAGCTCTATATGGCCTCCGGAAGCTGGGAAAGTCAAAGAAACAAGTTCTCCCCTAAAGCCTCCAAAGTAAAAATGCAGACCTGTGAATATCTTGGTTACCAAGGAGACCATTTCAAATCAAGCTGTGTTACAATATTTGTGGTCATTTGTCAAAGCAGCAGAAGGAACTCCCAGTCAGGAAGTCCCCCCACCCCATCCCTTTCTTGTTGAATTCACTTTGAGCAAAAAATCCCACTGAGCTGATGGTGGCTTGGCCAGGGGCTGTCATCTCCTCTGTGCTGCCCAGTAAACAACCCTACACTCATGCCTGTGCAAGCGACTGCAGCTAAACTCAGTCGGTCCCAAAAATCAAAAGAAAGAAAGAAAAACATGAAGACAAGGAACTGCTGGAAAGCAGGAAAAGCAGGTAAGAGGGTGCCGGCGAAAACGATGCAAACACCTATTAGAATAAGAAATTGTCAAAGACAAAATGTCGGGGCTGGAGAGATGGCTCAGCGGTTAAGAGCACTGTCTGCTCTTCCAGAGGACCCCGGTTCGATTCCCAGCACCCACATGGCAGCTAACAACTGTCTGTAGTTCCAGTTCCAGGCAACACCAAGGTAAATAAATAAA
Organism: Sigmodon hispidus; assembly: GCA_004025045.1. Classification (NCBI taxonomy): domain Eukaryota; kingdom Metazoa; phylum Chordata; class Mammalia; order Rodentia; family Cricetidae; genus Sigmodon; species Sigmodon hispidus. The sequence continues at coordinate 33,382 of PVIH01002507.1, read as the reverse complement.
TAAAATAAAGTTTAAAAAAAAAAAAAAAAAGACAAAATGTCCTGTCAAGTCAGGCTAGCATAGATTCCCAGTGTGGTGTCTTTCTGTTCTTGACATCTTATCTCCTTTCTGTCTTCAGCTATAACGCCAGGAAGTCTGTTTGGCTGGAAACTCCTTGTTCCTGATCCTTCCTTCCCAAGCATTGTTGCGAATCTTTACTTGTCCTTGCTTGTGCTGAGCTGCAGCCCTCATTCACTGACACTCGGGTAGATGATGGTCCCTATCATCTACCTGTCACACTGAATAAAGTTCCACAAATAAAGTCTGCTTCTCCATCCTCAACAAGTGACACAAATTAGTTGCTCTTTAAAATGAGATCTATTACTTTGCATGCTAATGCAAAAATGTTTCCTTAATGGACATTTTCTGAATAATTCTGGAGTCAGTGAGGTTTAGAAGCCAAAGCTCTTCTTGGATGCCATCAATAACCTTACAGTTTGCTGTGTATTCTTCCAGGACTTTCTCCCACAGTAAAAATAAATGATACAACCTATGCTCTTTATTTATTTTGGCTTTGCTTCAAAGCAAGATATTCAAATACACGCCTCTGTTTAGGAGGATGAACGCAGATAGCTTACACATGCATATGGAATGAATTAGAAGGAAATACAGCCAATGCCTTTTGGCCTTAGGATAATGTTCATTCTTATAGTCAGAAAAAAAAAAAGTCCTCAAGGTATATGGACTTGTCCCACCCTCACCCAGAAAACTTGACAGGTTGTGGGGACATCACCGTTGAGAAGAGGAACAGAGACAGAGTAAGAAAACTGGAGTTTGTGTTTCTGATTTGATATAAGGATCCCACAAGTAATGTTGGGCTTCCACCTAAGGGTGCCTCTGGGGCTCCAGACAGATGGGTAAGCAGGTGGAATAGAGTCCAGCTGCTGCCCTGGATCCTTTGCATACACATCCCTTAGGGACATCCCTTAAGAACACCCCCTTTCTATTTTTCTTGGCCTAATCACCTTACAGAGTGACTCTGTGTCCTCCATCTGAAGAGTGCCCAGAGTGAGTGGAGAGTATGGAACAGCGCAGCATGGTCAAAAGAGGCCCAGAGACAGATTTTCTGTTAGTCTGCCCGGCTGGGACAGGAGCGCTCAAAGTTAAGTGAACTCTCCAAATACTCTCAAGGAAACATGGATAAAATCATACAGACCAAATGTAAATAAAATGCTGAACATCTAGTAATCTAAAATCTGAGACCCTAAATTCTTCAGTATCCAAAATCTGTATGTATGTTGGTGTGTATATGTGTGTATATATGTGTAAATGTATGTATGTACATATGTGTATATGTATGTGTTTATATGTTATGTATGTGTATGAGTTTACATGTGTGTATATGTATGTGTGTATATATGTATATATGTATATATGTGTATATGTATGTGTTTATATATGTGTATATGTATGTGTGTGTATGTGAACTCTAGAGGTTGGCATCAGGTGTTGGTCCTCAGTTACTCCTCATCTCACATTTTGAGAGTCTTGTTGAATCTGGAGCACATCAATCTGGCTAGGCTTGCTGGTCATTGAAACCCAGGGATCCTCCTAGCCTTTTCAGAACTGGGATTATAAGTGGGCCACTACCTCCTGGATTCCATCCACCCATCCACCCATCCACCCATCCACCCATCCACCCATCCATCCATCCATCCATCTACCCATCTGTCCATCCATCTGGTGTGTGTAAGTATGTACATGTTAGTGTGGGTATATGCACATTTTATATGCAGGTGCAGGTGCATATGACTACTTGTAGGGGAAAGATGTCAAGGTCGAGTGTCTTTTCTGAATTATTCTCCATCATTATTTTTGGAGGGCAAGGCCTCTCCTGAATCTGACATTCATCAATTTGGTCTGGGCTGGCTGACCATTGAACTCTAGGGATCTGCCTGCCTCCATTATCCCAATGCTGGAGTTATATGTATGTATCACTATTCTTGAGTTTTAGAAATCAAAACTTGAATTTTTTAAAATATTTATTTATCTATTGTGTATACAGTGTACAGAAGAGGGCACCAGATGTCACCATAGATGGTCATGAGTCACCATATGGTTGCTGGGAATTGAACTCAGGACCTCTGGAAGAACAGCCAGTGCTCTTAACCTCTGAGCCATCTCTCCAGCCCCAAAACTTGAATTTTTATGCTGAATAGTAAGCACTTTTCTGGTTGAGCCATATTTCCAGCCTCAAATCCAAAACCTGAGTATCAAAAATGTTGTTACTGAAGGACCCTTGGTTCTAGGGCTTGACCCAGGCATTCAGTTCAGGTATCCAGCAGAGCACCCGCCCATGAGAGCAAGGAACTAAAAGTCTAAAAGTCTGTCCCAGGAAACAGAGTAACCCAGCCCAGATAGCCGTAATCAACTCAGATAGGACATAATGGTCTGGTGGAACCTGTGATTAAAATACCAGAAGTTCCAAGCAGAAAATCGGTGACCAACACCCGGTTGTAAAAGCCCCCTAATCAGCTGGTCTTAAGGCAACCCCATGACCACTGTGAGCAACCTTACGATTATAGTGTGACCTTTAAAGTGACCAATCATGTGTTGCCCCTGTTGCTATGGTGATATTATGGTCTTAGCCTTTAAAAGAGATATGGGATTGCCCCTCCCTGGCTACTGCCTTGCTTCCCGAGGCAGGGAGGTAGCCCGTCTGCAGATGTAATAAACCTCATGTTATTTTACATCAACGGCCTGGAGTCTGGGTTCTTGGGGCCCCCCCTTCCCGAGGATAGTACCCTAAGTCTGGGGTCTATCAGTTACTAGTGAAAAATTCCATACATGACTTTATATTTTGGGTGAGCAAGTCAAATATACAAAATTTTATACACTGTACAAAATTATCTCTAGGCTATGTTTGTAAGGTACATGTGAGGCATAAGTAAATTTTTGTGTTTAGACTTTGGTCCATCTCTAAAGATATCTCATTATGCATATGTAGATATTCCAAAATTGGACCAAATCTTACATATTTCTGGCTTTAAACATGGTGGATGCAGGATTTTTAACTTGTCAATGTCTCAAAGGGACCACCAGAATTTTAACAGGGTCAGGATGGAAACAGCTAGCAGATGCATCCTCAGTCCTGGGATTTCCAGTAATGAAATGTGAAAGGAGAATTGCGGGGCTGCCCCGGTGTGCTTGGGTGGGGTGGGCACTTGGAGTGGAATGGACTGAACCCTCCAGGAACAATGCTCACCGCACCTCATAAAGCCAGCAGCCTTTCCTTGCCACTTATTCGCCCTTCCCTACCATGTCTTTGCCCCAACGGATTGCTCACGGTCATCATCAGCTCCTTCCTCATCACATCCACTATGGAAGCAGCTACATTTCTCTGCAGATGCCAGCTTACTTCCTTCTGCTTGCTGAAGCTGCCTGTCCCTTCCCATTGGGACTACCTGTAGCCTTTGCTCCAGTCTAAGCCTGTGTCACATCTGCTCAATGCACAGGTCCTCTCAGTAGCAACCTCTGGGCTTTCAGACCCACCCCATGCCTGGCAAAGTGGATGGCTAGCACTCAGCAGGTTTGTGAAATTAACCTCAACTATACACCATCATTTACTGACCTCTATGCAAAATTTAGTATTTTCTTTCATTCTGGATATAGGGGAAGAAAACTGAGGAGGGAGGAATAAATGAATAAATAAATAAATTACAGGAATAGTAGCAGTACCCATGACCTTGACACAGATCCTTGCTTGTCAAGTTGCAGTTGGTGCAAATGGGGAGTAAGGTTGTTCTCCAGAAAAGCCAGCTGCTGTAATCCGTATAGGAAGGAATGTGGAGGGACCCTCCTAAGCCGTGTGTCTCTGGCATTCCAACCCTCAGTCTTTTCAGTGTAGGACTCCTTCAGTCTGCAAGCAAATCAAACTGCTTTTCATTTCTCCTGATAGACACGAGCCACTGCACCCCTAAGAAGGGTAAAGTATAGCATGATACAAATCATACTTTGCTGCTTTGCTTTAGGAAGTGTACTGTGTACATGCTTTGGGGGTTTCACGACAGACTGAAGCATCATCCCAGGAAAGCCCAGATAGTAGGGGACTACTGCCTACTATACTACCTAGGGGACTACTATCTGCCTCTGGGCTACCCACCAGAGCTGTGCCGCAAAGTTCCAGGAATCCACTCTCAACTCCAGAAAGCACAGACTGAGCCTTAGAAAAACTCCAAACAACAGACATCTGAGGAGACCAGTCTCTTCAATGAGCAAGTGGAGGGCACATAGATGGCAGTAGAGAAGGGTGGGAAGATGACGCTGTTGAAACCACAGTCATCGCTGGATCTAACACTGAGTCAAAGTAGGGAGGGACCACCCTAACTCTCCAGCCAGTGGAAGCTTTGTGTCATTCTGTAACCACCTCACTACTGTCTAATCCTAATGCTAATGTCATCTGTTCTGATCGGGCCCCTTGGAACACAGGGATGCCCTCTAGGGTCACCTACAACTTTAGCTGTCAGGGTTCTTTCAGCCTTTCCAGTTGACCACAGTTTCTCCACATCTGTTTGAATGCAGAAGCCCAGCTGCAGAATATTCAATGTGCAGTATCTGGCATCTTTTCATCATTTGGTTGAGGCACAAAAAACACAGAAATTAAACTCGGGCTCAACTCTTTTCATCCTTCCATGGTCCTTTGATATCTGATGACCCACTGCCAGAGACGGGGACTTCGGTTAGTTGATTATCAGGGCAGTATCAATTAGATTTTCCCACTGGAATGTTACATCTTTTTATCTCTTAAATAAATGCATCTTGGGGGACTGGAGAGATGGCTCAGACGTTAAGAGCACCGATTGTTCTTCCAGAGGTCCTGAGTTCAATTCCCAGCATCCACATGGTGGCTCACAACCATCTATAAGGAGATCTGGTACCCTCTTCTGTACACTGTATACATAATAAATAAATATTTAAAAAAAATGCATCTGGGGGGGTTGTGTGGTGATATATATTTAATAAAATCAGTCTGAATATCAGAGAACAGATCCACACACAGTCAAGCCAGGAAGGTCAGAGAGTGATAACTCACGCCTTTAATCCCAGCAGGAGAAAGACCAGTGGTGACCAACGCCTTTAATCCCATAGCTCCAGAGATCTTTCCGTGTTTCTGTGAGTTCAAGGCCTAACTACCAAATAGTAGTAGACCACACCTTTAATCTTAACTCTAGAATTGTGATGTAGAATTGAACCCTGAAGTGAAACAACTGGATGAAGAAGATATTTAAGGCAGGCATAGAAAGGCAGAATTAGGGGCTGGAGAGATGGCTCAGCGGTTAAGAGCACTGTCTGCTCTTCCAGAGGACCCGGGTTTGATTCCCAGCACCCACGTGGCAGCTAACAACTGTCTGTAGTTCCAGTTCCAGGCAAACACCAAGGCAAATAAATAAATAAAAGTGTTAAAAAAAAAAAAAAAGAAAGAAAGAATTATTCAGTAGAAGCGACTAGGAGTGAGGCTGAGAAAGCTGGAAGATAGCTAGGTGGATAGGTAGATAGATTTGTCTGTGGTCTGTTTCCTCTCTCTGACATTCCAGCTTTTCTCTGATATCTGGCTCTGAGTTTTCACTTAATATCTAGAATTTGTGTTATAGGGTTTTTTTTTTCTTTTTAAACTATGCCATCCCCCCTGCCCTCATCAAACACTGTGCTTATGAACTCATGGTTTCTGATTTTATTCAGAGTTACTGTGAGTATGATGAGGCTGAGGGTAGTGCTGCACATCTGTTATCCCAACACTTGGAAGACTGTGCTTTGAGGAACGGAGATCAAGGTTAGCTGTTAACTACATAGCAAGATTTTGACTCAAACAAGCATTACTATGAGTTTTTAAATAAATGTTTAATTGTTGTGTATTTGTTAATATGATGTGTGTGTGTGTGAGAGTGATGTGTGATTGCATGTACATGCCACAGTACACATGTGGAGGTCAGAGGGTAACTTTTTGAGTTAGTTCTTTTGCTCTGCTGTGGGCTCCAGAATTGAATCCAGGTCATGAGGCTTGTATAACCCGCACATTTACCCACTCAGCTATGTTGTCAGACCATAAATTTTATTTATTGATTGATTGATTGATGGATGGATTGATTGATACATGGTTTCTCTGTATAGTCCTGGCTGTCCTGGAACTCTCTCTGTAGACCAGGCTATCCTGGAACTCAGAGAGGTCCTCCTGCCTTTGCCTTTTGAGTGCCAGGATTGAAGGGGTGTGCCAGCCACTACTGCCCAGAATAAATTATTTTAATGTTCAAATTGTCCATTATTTTAGTAGTGAGATTCCCTTCCAAATGGCTCCCGAGTATCTCATTGTTTATTTGGAGATAACATTCACTAGGTTATGGAGGCCAATTTAAACTCCCAGCTGCTGGGATCACAGGTGTGCATCACTATTACCAGCTATATTTTAGTTATAAAATACTGCAGAATCATGCTGTAATTTTTGCTGCTTCAGAGTTTCCTTATTCCTTTTTGTAGACAATAATTTTTAGAAGTCGTAATAGAAGTATGAAGTGTGTTCACCATTACTACACGGTGACTGCCCACAGAACTCATAATTGCATCAAGTCTGCTCCTCCCTTTCCCCCTCCCATGCATGTACACGTACACACACACACCCCAATTACTACACTTGTCTATATTGAAAACTCTAAGGTTAAAGTGTCTGTTTGAAGCTAAAACCACAGCACTCATCTAGCTTTGTCTTTTCTGTGTTCCTGCAGCCTCCGACAGTGAGCAGTCTGACTTCCGCCAAGCTCCTTCAGCTGGAGAAGGGTGTTACAAAAAGCCCCTGCAAGGATGTAAAGGAAGAACATTTATCATGCAGATTCTGGTGGGGAAGTGTTGTAGCAGGACTCAGCTTCATCTGCAGTGGCCTGGGCAGAAGCTTTGTGTGGGAGAAACAGCAGGAAATTATACAGCTGGGTCGGCAGATGAAGCAGCTAGGTAATAGGAAATGGTGGAGGTACGGACCTTTGTAAAGATTATGGGTTTTCAAATGACCATGAGGGGAGCCATCGGAGTAATCTGAATAGAGGAGGGTCTGAACAGTTCTAAAAAATCTTGTTCCAACTTTGAACCTAAAAGCCAAGAGACCTGCTATAAACTAGGTAAGCAGTCCACAGGTGTGAGAATACTCAGATCTGGGAGACTAGACAACTGAACGGGAACTGGTTCTGATGGATAGGTGGTGTCTGTGAGACACACACCACAAAACCCCAGAGACAAGCACTTGGTTGTGTGGTTCTTGCTGCCACTGATTGTCCACTGGTAAACCATGGAAACGGTGCCCTGTTGCCCCCAACCTCATCTGGTCCTTTGCTGTGTCCTGGAATGTGACTCCTTGGACAAAGCTACAGACTGAGCTCTGTCATAGTCTTCCCTACCCTTCCAATGAGTCAAAACTCCCACTCCTTTGAGCCCTGATCCTGCAGGGTATGGGTTGGCATCTGATAAGCTAATAAATAATATTGTATTGACTACTCTTAAGATGCCTACCCCTCCCTGAAGGACTCACTGATTCACTTTTTTCCCCCCTAAGGTGGCAACTTATTTACCTACTTCTTGGAATGTGCTAATAATAAAGGAGGTCATTTCATTCCAGGCAGCTCTCAAATGGCACTATCTTAGTTAGGGATGCTACTGTCATGATGAAACACCGTGACCAAAAGCAAGTGGGGAGGAAAGGGTTTATTTGCCTTACACTTCCACATTGTAGTCTATTATCAAAGAAAGTCAGGGCGGGTGCTGATGCAGAGGCCATGGAGAGGCGCTGCTTTCTGGCTTGCTCCCCTTGGCTTGTTGAGCCTGTTTTGTTATAGAACCCAGGACCCCCAACCCAGGGGCGGCACCACCCACAATGGGCTGGGCTCTTCCACATCAATCACTAATTAAGAAAATGCCCAACAGGCTTGGAGACTCCTTCCTCGCCAATGACTCTAGCTTGTGTCAAATTGACATAAAACCAGCTGAATGTGGTGGCGCACACCTGTAATTCCAGCAACTGGGAGGCGGAGGTAAGAGGTTGAGAAGTTCACAGCCAACCTTGGCTGGACAGTGAGCTTGACGGCGGGGCTTAAGTTATTTCAACAACTAAAAAACAATCAAAAATTAAAAAATAAACAACAAAAATAACACCAAAGAACACCCACTCTCAGCAGCCAAAAGTCGCCAGTAGCTCCTCATCTGGGGGTGGGACTTCCGGACCACCTCCTCTCTCTATTTTGCGGCCACAGCTGCTGCCAGTTCAAATTGTGCAACTGCCTTGTTTTACCCAGAAGGGACTGTTTCAGTGAAGCAGTTATCCACACCTCTGGCTCTTCCATTCTCTCTGCTCTCTCTTCCGGGCTCGGAAGGGAGATAACCCATATCCATGCTCACATTACCGGTACTAAATGCATTCTATGATTGTTCTCAAACTAGAGAACACATGATGTTGGGAGGAAATAACGGTGGAAGGGATAGTGGAGGAATTGGAAGGGAGGAAGTGGAGGGTGGGTTTGATCAAAGTACGTGCTCTGCATGTAGGGACTTCTCAATCAAAAATAAACTTTAAAAATCAGAAAAAAAACGATGTGAATTTCTAGTTAGCTCCCAATTTTCTTGACAGAAAAACATGTCTAATGGGTATGATTTAACAGTTTAAAAAAATATAAAGACGTAAATAATTTGCATTAACAAGTACTTATCCTTATTTCCAGTGACTAAAAGTTAAGTGATCTACAAGTATTTACAGCAGCATTTTTTTTTAACAGCCCCATAGGTGGAAGCAACCCATGTATTCACCGACTGACTAATGACTAAGTGCAATTCTGTACATCTGCCATTGAAATATTATTTGGTAATAAAAGTAATGAATTACTAATATATGCTACAGCATGAATGAGCTATGAAAACATGCCAAGTGAAAGAAAGCAGTCACAAAAGACCCACACATTGTATGATTTTATTTATAGAGATCTCTAGAATAGGAAAATCCATAGAGACAGAATGTGGATTACTGGTTGCTAAGGAATGGGAGTCAGCAAGGAGCTAATGAGTGTGGGGCTTCTTTTTATGGTGATGAGAATGCACAATGGTGAGAATAGGGAAAACCCACTGACTTACATACTTTATATGGCTATATAGCATAGGGATTCTTTCTCAATAAAATAGCTAATTTTTTGATTCAAGGAAGGAAGGGAGTTCCAGGGAGGGAGGGAGGGAGGAAGTAAAGGAGGAAGAATAGGAGTGAGGAAGTGAGGGAGAAAGGGTAGAAGGTAGAGCAGGCAGGAAGCCAGGTGAGCAGGGACTGAAGGAAACCATCCATGTCTCTGGGGACTGCTCTCATCTTGCCGGAGAGTAGACAGAAGGAGAAGTGAGAAAGGACCACAGGAACTTTTCTATTTTTCCTTGGGGAAACACTGAACCACTTAAAATGTGGATTCCCCTATTAGAGAACAGAGGCTGTGGGACTGGAGAGATGGCTCCAGTTGTTAAGATCACCAGCTGTTCTTTCGGAGGATTTTCAGAGGAGTTCTGGTCCTGGACCCCACATTGGACAGCTCACAATGGCCTGTAACTCCAGCTCTGGGAGATCTAATGCCCTCTTCTGGCCTCCAGGGGCACCTGCACTCATGTGACATAACATACATACATACATACATATATATACACACACACAAAAATTAAAATAAATGAACCTTTTAAAAACAAATGAAGAACATTTGAAAATTTGCCAAATTATAAAAACAAAAGAAGCACCACTTTTTTTTTTTTGTAGTGCATATCTAACAGAGTCCTCAGTGTGGTTTCAGATTTTAGAGACTTACCTTTGTTTGACTTGAAGTTCACTGGGACCCAAAGTCTACAAGGTTATATTCTGACAGAATTTCAGTAGTGAGACAAATAATTTTTGCCTGCTAACAAGGATAACCCCAGGAGGCACACAGTTGATGCACATCTGTAATGGGGCAACGGAGGCAGTAGAATTGAGAGTCTGAGGCTGCTCTCAGCTACATTGAGAGTCCTTGTCACATACACATATAAAAGATAACCCCAAAGGTAGTAGTTTTGCTGTCCTGTAGGCCATTAATTTTATTCCTAACCTGGCAGACCAGTTTTGGCATGCCTTTTTCTGATGGGTTATACAATTATTTCCTTTAAAGGAGTTAGATGGTTTTTTTGTACCATCTAATATTTCTCCATTTATAAATACATCTTGGGTGCATACTCATTTTAGTAAGAATTAAAGTTTTGAATATTCTTAAGGCAATAGTTTAACAAAGAACAGGAGTTGTTTTCTGTATTACAAAAATAATACTGGGAACTGGAGAGATGGCTCAGTGGTTAAGAGCACCATCTGCTCTTCCAGAGGACCCCGGTTCGATTCCCAGCACCCACATGGCAGCTAACAACTGTCTGTAGTTTCAGTTCCAGGCAAACACCAAGGCAAATAAATAAATAAATAAATAAATAAATAAAGTTTAAAAAAAATAAAAAAAAAAAGGAGCATTTGCTGCTCCTGCAGAGGACCTGGGTTCAATTCCCAGCACTCACATGGCAACTTAGAAACATCTGTAACTTGAGTTTCAGGGAGTCTGAAACTTTCTTCTGACCTCTGCAGACATCAGGCATGCGCATAGTGCATAGACATACATGCAGGCAGAACATCCATACACACAAAACAAGTACATTTAAAAAGAAATTAATGATACTGAAAAGTGATGACCTTGAATAGAAGACATTTGAACTTGTACCAAAAAGATCCCTCTTTGTTTGGGACAAATAAAGAGATATAGAGAAGGATTTGGGGCACCTAGAGCCAGGGGAGAAGTTATGACATTGCCATATGAAAAAGAGGGGTTTGGGGGAGCATCAAAGAAAGATGTCTTGCTCTGGCCTCTGCGAGTATGCACACGAGCACACATACCACATATTTTCATGCACCATGTATAAACATCAATCCCACTCAAAGAGAGAGATTATGCTTAACATTTTTATAAACATGTTTAGAAAGCAGGAAAGAAAACAAAGAAAGTGCTTTTTCTTATTCTTAATTATCACCTAACATTTTATGATACCAGATTTTTGAGGCTTCTCTACACATACACACCCCACCATCAAGTAACCCTCCAAGATTTGCTAAAAGAAAAAAAACCCACTAGCTGGGCATCTTCAGTTCAAACCAAAGCTTGGCCTGAGACAGAGTCAGATCCTATAGGTTGAGCATCCAGCCCCGACTAGGAGTACCAGTCTCATGTACAGACTGTGATCTGTGCTTCCAACCAACTGGGTACCTTAACTGAAGCCCCTCCTTGGAGTCAATCACTTTGTTAGAGCCCAGGGACATTTATTAAAGAAAATTTTACAAAGATTATAGATAATAGGATATGGTGCCCAGAGCTGAGGGAAAGGAGGGGTGCTGTGGGACTGTGCTCTTGTACGCTGTACATATTTGTCACTGTAAATATTGGTTTAATAAATGCTGACTAGCCAGAATCTAGGCAGACAGGAAGTGTAGTAGGGCAACCAGAGAAGAAGAATTCTGGGAGGAAGAAGAGCAGAGCAGACACCAGCTAGATGCAGAGAAAGAAAAATGAGAACGCTGCATCAAGCAAAAGCTGTCAAACCACATAGCTAAATATGGATAAGAAATATGGGCTAGTTCAAGAGTAAGAGTTAGCAAGTAATAACCCTGAGCCATAGGCCAAACAGTTTATAATTAATATAAGCCTTTGTGTGGTTATTTGGGACTAAATGGCTTTGGGATCAGTGGGGTGGGACAGACAAACTTCTGATTACACATGTCCTGTGATTTGAACATTTCTATTACAAAAATAAGTCAAAATTTAATCCTCCAAATGTTAATCATGCTAGAGCCAATAAATCCTGCTTTATAAAAACAAAGCTACAACCCAAGTGACAGATGGTGCATGTCTTTAATCCCAGCACTTGGGAGGCAGAGGCAGGATGATCTCTGTGATTTCTAGGACAGACTGCAGAAACTTCGTCTCAAAAAATACAAAAGCAACTAACCAATCTACACACCCACCAGAAAAAGCTACAAAAAAAGGCAGAACCTGAGGTGTCCACACTATGATTAGAATTATAGATCCAGAGGCAATGAACTCTATCCCCCACCCCACCCCTCTGTTCAGTGCCCTCCCCCTTGGGGATGGGGTAAGAAGTAACAAAGATATTTTTATTGTTGTTATTACGCTCTTCTTTCTTTTTAAAAAAATAATTTATTTAACTTTATTTTGGGTACATTGATGTGAAGGTACCAGATATCCTGGAACTGGAGTTACAGACAGTTGTGAGCTGCCATGTGGGTGCTGGGAATTGAACCTGTGTCCTCTGGAAGAGTCAACTAGTGCTCTTAACTGCTGAGCCATCTCTTCAGTCTCTTTTCTCTTCTTTCTTCTGGAATATAATTCCTGCCCCTAACTTTGGAACAGTATGCAGCTCTAATAATGAACGAGGAGGATCTATATATACAGACTTTGGCAATGTCTAGAATATATTAAGTGAAAATAGCAAATTTCCAAACCATATGCATAGTATGATCCATTTTTATAAATGTTAAAATTACGCAAAGGGATATGAACACTTGCTCATGCACATATGAGGTAATGCCACAGCAATTATACTGGAGAAGACGGAAAACATGGCACTAATGTGACACTTTCAGTTACAATAATAGACTGGGGGCTGGAGAGATGGCTCAGAGGTTAAGAGCACTGACTGGGGGCTGGAGAGATGGCTCAGCGGTTAGGAGCATCAGCTGTTCTTCCAGAGGACCCGGGTTCGATTCCCAGCACCCACATGGCAGCTAACAACTGTCTGTAGTTCCAGTTCCAGGCAAACACCAACGCAAATAAATGAATGAATGAATGAATGAATAAAAAAATAAAAGTTTAAAAAAAAAAAAAAAAAAAAAAAAAAAGAGCACTGACTGCTCTTCCAGAGGTTCTGAGTTCATTTTCCAGCAACCACATGGTGGCTCACAACCCTCTATAATGAGATCTGGTGCCCTCTTCTGGCATACAGGCTGAACACCGTATATATAATAAATAAAATCTTAAAAAAAAAATAGATTGAGAAAATTTTCTGTCTCATCTTCAAGATCAAATTTAAAAAAACACACAGTATGCAATCCTTGGAGGTTAATCCCCCAAAGAGCCATCAAATGATGAGAGAAGGAGACCAGCAGGTGAGAATGCCACTGGAGGATTTGGGAGGTGGGAAGCAGCTGAAATGGTAGAACTGAAACTGTCTCACAGGTGCCAACAAGCAGCCTGCTTTGCTAGTCTGTATCAGGTGTGTCTGAACCTCTCCTTAAAGGCCACGTGCCTCCAAGGTCAGCTACAAAGGTAGTCAAATGTTTGTAGTAGATGACATCATATTGCCCTGTCCAAGGCTTGAATGTGTCAGTTGCAGAGTCATTATCTGAAGACAAAGGCTAATGCTTCTCTAGGGGTGGAGTGTAGCCAGAAGTTATCCTGTGTCCTGAAGCTTCTTGGTCCAAAATAAATGCACAGAGACTTATATTAATTACAACTGTTTGGTCTACGGCTCAAGCTATTACTAGCTGGCTCTTTCATCTTTTTTTAAATTTATTTTTATTATTTTATGTGAATTGGTGTTTTGCCTGCATGTATAACTGTGTAAGGGTGTCAGATCTTGGAATCACAGACAGTTGTTAGCTGCCATGTGGATGCTGGGAATTGAACTCAAGTCCTCTGAAAGAATAATCAGTGCTCTTAACCATTGAGCCATCGCTCCAGCCCTAGCTCTTTCATCTTAAATTAACCCCTTTCTATTAATCTATGTATTGCCATGTGGCCAGTGGCTCACCACTACAGTCACATCTTGTTTCTTGAGTGGCTGGATGGAGTCTCCTCCAACCCTGCCTTTCTCCTTGTATTTCTCTTGGATTTTCTGCCTGGCTAGTTTCTATCTTGCTATAGGCCAAAACATCTTTTTTATTAACCAATGGCAGCAACACATGTTCACAATATACAGAAAGACCATCCCACAGCAGTTGGAGAATTGACATCATTTGGTGTCCTGACCACTGTATTAATGTTTGCTGAGAAATGACCACTATCAATGGACCAAGTTGGCAATATGTACCTGGTAAATTGCCTCTTAAAATATGGCTTTTCTGTGTACTCTTGGCTTGCGTACACTTCCATGGGAAGCCTTCCCAAGAATTCATGAGCGACAGCCTCAAAATGCTAGAAACTGAGTCAGGATGATACATCAGAGCTTCGGTAGAAACGTACATGGGAGAGTGACTAGGATTCCCATACAAAAGCAGTGAGACCACAGCCAGGATCCCATTTTCCAAAATATCCACTCCAGTGTTTTCTATTTCATGTGCTGCCTCACACTGTTACTGAGACCTCTATCCTGTTGAGAGATGGAGTCTGTGTTTCCTTTCCTTCAATGGGGGTGGCATCCAAGTCATAACTCACAATTCAGTAGCTCTGCTTCCCAGGCTGGAGTTCTTAGACTGGAAGCTTGGACCTCCATGTCAGCAGTTGGACTTCCCTGAAACCACAAAAATCTCAAAGTAGCCTATGTGGGGAAACAGAGAGAGAAGCTCTGAGATGAAAGAGAGAAGGGAGGTGGGGTGTCTGGCCAGCTGGCTGGAACTGCATGAGCGATCCCAAACCAGAACCTCTCCCCAATTCTCCACCCACAGAAACAGATTGTAAAGTGAATTTTGTTGTTTTCATTACTTTGGGGTGATACTTCTCACAGCTGTTATCCTTGAAGTAATCTCCCAGAGGTCCTTTTAAATATGATGTGGCTAACATCCACTCTTTCAGACCCTAGTACAGGTTTGCTCTTCAAATTAGGGAGACTCTCAACCTAAAGACACAGGGCAGGGCCAAAGATGGGAAGACATGTGATTCTAAAATGTAAGAAAGTCCATGTAAACCCCACCCTTCTGACCACTTGGCTCCAAGGATTTCTGCCACTTAGGCACATGTCTCCCACAGCATGACACTGGGCAGTCGCCACTGAAGAAACTCAGGAAACTAGCATGTAGATGTGGTGAGCCAGGCTAAGCCTTCACGTAGCAGCAAGAGTGAGTCCTTCAGGAAAATGTGGGAGAGCCAGAGACATGGTCTAGTCGGTCAGGGCACCTGCTTCAAAGCCTGATGACCCAAGTCCAGTTCCCAGGATGCACATGATAGATGGAGAACCAATTCACAAATTGTCCTCTGACCTCCCACACGTGCTGTAGCCTGTGTGTGAACACTCTCCCTATACTAAATAAACATATATATGATTAAAAAAATTTTGTTGGGCTGGAGAGATGACTCAGGGGTTAAGAGCACTGACTGTTCTTCCAGAGGTCCAGAGTTCAATTGCCAGCACCCACATGGTGGCTCACAGCCATCTGTGATGACATCTGGTACCTTCTTCTGTATACTGTATACATAATAAATAAATAAATCTTTAAAAAAAATTTTGTTAATGCTAAGGTTGTGGTGCAACTCAGTGGTAGAGCATTTGTTTAGCATAGCCCTGAGTCTGATTCTCACCACCACAAAAAATAAAGGCAGATAATCCCAGAAAATACTGAGGATTAGAGAAGTGGTAAGACTGGGAAGGAAGGAAGCCGATAAGCAGGTGTGTGATGAAGCCAGTGTAGTGTGAATGATTGGAGCTTGATGATACTCAATGCCTCTGGGAAGATGTGCAGGAAGCATATGTCTCATAAGTGTTCCATCCAGAAGGCAAGGATCCATCAACTGTTTCCAGGTGAGTGGGACACTGTTTCTTGTAGCTTTTCCTGCACTCAGAATGAGCATGTGACCTGGAAGAAAAAAAAAAAAAAACTCTTGGGAGGAGTCATAGACATTTATAGCCATCAGTTCTTTTACATAATACTCCAGAAAGCTAATTTAGAATTAGAAAACTAACTTTGAAATTAAGGATTCTAAACCAAGCAAAAATTCAATCCATCAGGCTTGAAGACAGAATAAAAATATTCTTTTTTTCCCTGTGTAGTCTATCTTGGAAACTACTAGAGTGTTGATCCACCAAAAGAAAGCAAAGCTTTCAAGAATGACTCGGAATCCAGGATGCAGGGAATGTGGCGCAGACATGCAGAAAGTGTGTGAGGGACTACACAGGCACACTGAGTGGAGTGGACCAGGGTGGGGAGACCTCTAGAAGGTTTGAGTTGGGAACGAGACCTACAGGTTATCTGTTGTGGTTGGCGGTGTAGGCAGTTGCTTTTAGAGGGGTTGTATGGTTCTGTTGGAGAGGAAGGAAGGAAGGAAGGGAGGGAGGGGGGGAGGGAAGGAGGGAGGGAAGGAGAGAGGTAAAAGAAAAAAGGAGTGAAAAATTTCCCAGTAGGACTACTCTGAACAGGGGAAATAATTAATTCATCCACTGTCCTTGGCATGAGAGTAGCAGCCCTTACTCTTGGCTGAATCTCAGAAGCACTTGGAAAGCATCACAAAGTCCTAGTGGCTGGTTTCCCCTCTCGATAGCCTGATCTAAGAGATTTGAGCAAAGCCCGGGCTTTGTGATTAAAGGTTTCTGAGTGACTTAGCATGTAGTTAAAGTTGAGAGCCATATCTTGGCAAGAAAAATACTTCACTGATCACAATAATGTAAAAACGGAATAGGAATTAATCAGATCTTTGCCATGCAATTCTATGGGAAGAATGGAGAAAGGAGGCATGTGGGTGGGCATAGCAGTCAGTCATGTCTAGAGTCAAGAGATCAAGGCATCACAAGGAGCAACTTATTCAGAAATAAGGAGGTAGATGCCAGGAGAGACAGATGCAAGAGTGGCCTTTTCTTAGAGAATCAGAACTCACAGATGGAAACTGTGTGTGGGCAGGAAATGAGGACATTACTGATTTTGTCTAGAAATAGTATTTGACTTACTAATTCCACCAGTGTGCATGAATTTGACCAAAGGAAGGCAGGCAGGCAGGCAGGCAGGAAGGAAGGAAGGAAGGAAAAGATTATCTTATAGAGAACAAAAGAAATAATTGTGAGGCTGGAGAGATGGCTTAGCAGTTGAGTGCACAGGCTGCTTTTCCAGAGGACCCGGGTTTGATTCCCATCACTCACATAGGAGCTCACAACTGTCAGTTACTCTAGTCCTAGGGGATATGAGGCCCTCTTCTGGCCTCCATGAGCATCTGTCTTGAATGTGATGCACAGACATACATGCAGACAAAATAAATAAATAAGTAAAACGTAAAAAAAAAAAAAAAAGAAAAGAAATAAAAGAAAAGAAAAAGAAAAAGAAAAAAAAGGCAAAAATGGGAAACAACCCAAATGTCCACGAAAAGGAAATAATAAGAAGTTGTGCTGTAGGAGGCCCCGACTTGTTCGATGCAGGTGCATTAGGAAGACAATGACTCGTGAATAAGCTACGACACATCACTATGGGGGAAGAGTCACCTGCTTGTGGCCACAGAGAAATGGACTCAGATTGCAATGACATCACGGAGAATTTTATTCTGTTTCTTTTTATTTTCCTAAAAAGATACATTTCTGAATTGTTGTTGCTGTTGTTGTTATGGTGGTATGTGCATGTGTGCTTGTACACTAGGAATCAAGCCAGGGCCTTGTGCATGTAGCTCTACCACTGAGCTACATTCCCAGCTCCTTTCTATTTCTTGTAAAATTAAAAATCAATTTAAAACAAATATGCGTAGATGAAATCTAGACTATTTCACACCAAGCCGTTAGTAACAGTTCCTTTGAGCTGTGGGCTTGGCTAGACAGGAAGGGAGAGGTTTCTGTTTTTACTCTAGCCATCCAATAATAATCATTTTTCTTCGCGGAGACCTCAGGGAGACTTGTCCAGGAAGGGGTCTGGGAAGTAAGGCAGTTCTGGCCTGAATTCTGTGTCCTGCTTCTGACTTGGGAGGAGGGCAAAGGGCAAAGATTCTGGCCTGGCAGGGGCAAGAACAGGTCCCAATGCCAGAGGATCTGGTAAAACCAGCCACGAGTTGAGTGGAAAGGGCATGTTGACGAGGTGACTCACTGTCACGGAGGGTGGAGTCGGCTTGCTCCTCCCCTTCCGGGTAAGCCACCATGCGGCTCACACAGTATTGTCTCTACAATCAAAAAGAAGGGATTCTTTCCAAACCTAGAGAAGCAAGGGACATTTGGTTTAGGCCACGCATGAGGGTTTCTTGGATCCAGCCTGGGCAAGTGGAGCCAAGTTCATTGATTTATTATACCCCAGGGGACACTGGGGAAGAGTCAGGAAATCCAGGAGCAGGCTTGTGTGCATGGGGCTGGAGCAAGGGCATGATTTTCATGACCAATGGAGCTTCCTTGATTGCCTTCTGTATCCAGGAACTCCTGCCTCTGTGTGTTTTCTGTGACCCTCAGGGACCACTTGCGAAGCTTACAGAATTGTGTGAAAATACTCCCAAAATTTCAGACTATTTATTATTTATTTTTTGTTTTGTTTTCAGATAGGGTCAAACTCTAGCCCAAGGTTGTTTGGAACTCACTCTATAGACCATTCCCATTTCAAGTCTATGGAAACCATCCTGTCTCAAACTCCCAAGTGCTGGGATTGCAGGCATGATTACATACAGACAAGCTAATGGCTGTATAAAGTGTAGGTGTCAGCACCAGATGTATGATTCCTCCAAGGTATGGTTGAGAGGAAAAGCGTTATTGTAAATTTGAGGGAGTGTACAGGTAGAGGCAGAGTCCAGAGCAAGGAGAAAAAGTAGTAGACTAAATATGGCTCCTCCTGCAGCAGCACCAGTGAGCTTTGCGGCAACAGGCTGATCTCCTGGAGCTTGGAAGGAGGCTAGACTGAGCCTCTGTCAATACCGGACCCGGGTGGGGATGGTGGCATCGAAGAAGGTAATGTCAGTGGTAATGGTTCGGGCAGCCTGTCTTGAGAGGGAAACAAGCTGCAGCAGCTTAGGAGAGAGAGGAGGGCTTCCTCATACCAGACACACACACACACACACACACACACACACACACACACACACACACACGACCTGACGAAACCAGGGCCCGGAACACACACAGGATGAGGCTATGGGCTGATTCCCACACATCATCCCACCCCACCTGGGGAGCACACAAGTCATAAATGGATACTGTGGCTTCCAAGGGCCAGTGCAAAAGGAAAAACCCCTGGGTAAGATACTTGCAACACCAATGACATGGCCACAAGCCCTGTCAACCTTTTGGGCAGTGGGGCCGCACATGGACCCAAAGAGGAGTGGAAAGCCAGTGGTCATGGTGGCTGCTGCTGGTTTTCACACTCTTCTTCCCAGGCATGTAGTTAGAGCCCATGATCTGGACCTTGACTCCCATAGACACCACCCAGAGAACACTCTACCAAAGGAATAGCAGCAGCCTTTGTGGGAGGTGGCCCTGTGTAAATTAGCACATAGCAGTACTTCTGTGCAGTGACTGGTGATATCGCACGGCTGTCCCTCATTGGCTGGGCACAATCGGGTGATCTGACAGCAGCTGTTGCTAGGCAGATTCCCAACAGTCAGGACCTCTGGGCAGTGCCTGTTGCTAGACAGATTCCTAGCAATCAGGAACATTGGACAGAGGCTGTTGCTAGGCCCTTAGACAGGTTGGAAGTACATTATGTGCATGCCTTGGCAACTAGTTTGAAGTGATTTCCTTGGCCTTATTGGGCATGTCCTACTACACATAATTATTTATCTACTTTTTTATTTTTGTTGTTCTGGTGTCAGATGAGAGCATTGTGCACCTCAGCCAAGCTCTGTGCCATAGAGCCTCTCCTAGCTTAGTTCTTTGAAACAGGGTCTTACTATATAACCCAGGCGAGCTTCAACATAATTATCCTATTGCTTCTGCCTTCTCAGTGCTGGCCTAGGGTACAATGTAATAGGCTTTCTGTGCCCCAATAACAGGTTTCTCTGCCAATGAAGGAAGCAAGATCAGCCCAATTAAGAAAGTAAGAGAGAGACCTGGTTTATTTTCAGCAAAGTCACTCCTGGGTGAGTCCTCTAGCCCTCAGAGATCAGGCAGGGGAAGAGGGCAGGATAAAAATCACATGTCAGAACTAAAAGGGGCACTTATATACTCTGTAGTCTAGGGGTGATGATGTGTCTGCCATAGCTGGGTTTGTGCTCAACTATGGTACACTTTCAGGCAGGATCTTGGGCTACTGGCAACTTCAGGGGAGGAGCCACCAGTTGCCAAAAATGCTGAGCTGAGCTTTTTGGCAGCTCTTTTCCTGGGGCAACAAGATGTAATGGAACACAGGTAAAGCCACAAGACACATGGTGATACAGAGATTAATAAAAATGGGTTCATTTAAGATGAATGAGCTAGTTCGTAATAAGCCTGAGCCATAGACAAAACAGTTTGTAATTACTATAAGCCTCTGTGTGTTTATTTGGAATCACACAGCTGTGGGACACAGGAAAACTTCCAGCTATAACTGGTGTTGGAGGTTCTCTGAGAGGGAGGGGTTTGGAGAGGGAGAGAAATGGGGCTTTTTCAGAACTGAGCTGGAGCTTCTACTGAACACCATGCTTGGCTTATTTATTTATTTAGGGTCTAGGGCGAGAGAGAGAGAGAGAGAGAGAGAGAGAGGGGGGGGGGAGAGAGAGGGAGAGAGAGAGAGAGGACTCAGGACTTAGGAGCACTTGATGAAGATGACCTGTGTTTGGTTCCCAGCACCCTCACAGGGCTGCTTACAACCACCTGATCCCAGTTTCAGGGAATCTAGTGTCCTCTTCTGTTCTCCACAGGTACATGTACACTTATGCAAACACACACACACACCCCTAAAATAAATAATTACATCTTAAAATAGGATCTCAGGGACTGTTCAAACTTCCTTTATAGGTAGGGATGACCTTGAACTCTCATCCTGCCTCAAGCTCTGACGGCCGGGTCACACCCATTTATCACTTTGTTTTTAGCAAGGAGCACTTCTTGGCTCCCTGTGCCTCCCCCATTCAGTATCTGCTCTGATACTCTGCTGCTCCCCAGAACAGGAGCACAGCAGAGGACAAGGAGCGGATCGCTCTGTCCTGTGCCCCAGGATGGAACAGCGGTCGCAGCTGATCTACATCATGCACTGTCAGTTTTAATTATCATCGAGTTCCATACAAAGTAACTGGTTGGGGATGGGGTTCTTTTGGAGTCAACTGGAAACAAACTAGAACCACAGTAAAAAGGGGTGCTGGGGGTGTCCCAACATCTTGGGCTTTAATCCACAGTGAAAGGAGAGCTCTGGATGTCAGCAGCTCCTCATTTTTGTTTGCTTGTTTGCTTGCTTACCTTTTCTTCAAGTCAGGGTCTCTAGAGCCCTGCTGTCCTCCAACCTGCACTTCTGAGAGCTGGGATGATAAATGCCAGACAGCTATCAGTTTGTCTTCAATGGGGGAAGGCAGGCAATGTTCTATATGTAAAGAAGGCTGAAAATCGCAGTAGTATGCTTAGGTCTCACAGCTGGTGGGGGATGGAAAACAGAGGTTACAAGGTGCTTGAATGCACACATCCTGGCTAGCTTCTCTGCCCTTTCAGTTTCCACCTTTATTATATAAATTCTGCACAAAAGGAACCAGACCTTTTGGTATAACAGCTGAGCCCAGACTTGAATAAGGGAAACACGGGAAGCAAAACAGGCACAAAAAGTGGTGAGGACACATTAAAAGGACACAGGCACCGACTTAAAAGGGCTTCTATTGGCTAGATTTGGGGTGATTCAAGTGTCAACTAATTTAGCAGTAGAAGGGAATTACAATTTACACAATAAAGTAAGAATCTAAATCTACTAGGTGAGCTGGAGAGATGGTTCAGTGGTTAAGAGCCCTTGATGATCTCCCAGAGGACCTAGGTTGGATTTCTAGTAGCCAAATAACAGTTGACAACGTTCTACAACTCCTGGTCCAGAGAATCTGACACACTCCTTCAGCCTCTGCAGGTGCTAAGCATATACATGGTACCCAGGCATGCAGGCAGCCAAAACAACCATATACAGAAGATTAAAAATAAAAGCAAATCCAAAAAGAACTTATCAGTCCATCCTTATAAGTAAAGAAAGAATTTTAGACAAAGAAACTTAAAAGAAATGATGAGATTAGAAAAAATACCATTGGGGCTGGAGAGATGGCTCAGCGGTTAAGAGCACTGACTGCTCTTCCAGAGACCAGGGTTCGATTCCCAGCACCCATATGGCAGCTCACAACTGTCTGTAGTTCCAGTTCCCAGTTCCAGGCAAAACACCAAGACAAATAAATAAATAAAGTTTTAAAAAAAATACCATTTGGCCACTGTTATAGTAACAGTGAATTTAGGCAAGAATCACTAAGGAGGTGATGAGAAACAAGATCTTCAAATAGACTCACAGTACCTTCCAACAACATACTCGTTAACTATAAAGGGACAAACAGCAGCTGCAGCAGAGAAACCAGGCAGACATCATCCTAACCAAGGGGCCAACCTGTTTTCAAAGTCTCCCATTGCTAGCACTTCTTGACCTCTGGATAACACTCCACTCCTCTAATATTGCTGTACAATATGCAGAGCCCGAATTGAAGCACAAGAAAACACCAGACAAACTCAAACTGAAGAGCACTGCACACAGTAACTAACTAACCGGTGTTTGCTCTTTAAGATTATCAAGGCTGGGGCTGGCTCCATCACCTGAAGAGACAGAGACAGGTGGGTCTTTGTGTTTGAAGATAGCCTGTTATACACAGTGAGTTCCAGGACTGCATATTGAGACTCTGTCTTTAAACACACACACACACACACACACACACACACACACACACACACATACACACACACAAATACACACACACACAAATACACACACACACATACACACACACACACACACACACATACACACAGGAGGAAAATGTCAACGCTGGGGCTGAGGTTGAAAGCACTTGCTCCTCTTGCAGAGGCCTGGGGTTTGTTCCCAGCATCCACATGGCTCATAACCATCTGTAACTTCACTTCCGGGAATCTACTGCCATCTTCTGGACTCCATGGGTACCAGGCATGCACACAGAGCACCTACATGCAAACAATACTCACACACATAAAATAAACAAGCCTTTTACACAATGAGTGTTAAGGCACCATTTGAGGACAAAGAAACCTGAAAACATTGATGAATTTCTGTATCTTACTCTGTAGGGTACTAGCAGAACAGTGGACAAGATTTACACAAGGAACATGTATTAGACAATAAATTACAGCAACCTTATTCTCTTGGTGATTGTAATTTATTAAATTTTACTGTTTATTTATTTGGAAGATGCTGGGAATCAAACCTAGGTCCTCTGTAAGAGTGGCAAATGCTCTTAACCACTGAGCCAACTCTCCAGACCCCAGCTATATTTTCTTTTAAAACTTATTGATTCGGGGCTGGAGAGATGGCTCAGCGGTTAAGAGCACCGTCTGCTCTTCCAGAGGTCTCGGGTTCGATTCCCAGCACCCACATCGCAGCTAACAACTGTCTGTAGTTCCAGTTCCAGGCAAACACCAAGGCAAATAAATAAATAATAAATAAATAAAGTTAAAAAAAAAACAAATGTAACACACCTTTAAAAAAAAAAAACAAAAAAAAAAAAACAAAAAAAACTTATTGATTCTATTTTGTAGTTTACTAAAATGCCCTTGTTTCTAGGAAATGCACACTGAAGTATTTGAGGACAAAGAGGAGCCTCAGATTATTCTTAAGCATTTTTAGAGAAACAAATACATAGAGAATGATAAAGCCAATGTAAATGATTAACATTTAGGAGTTCTGGAGAATCTAGGTAAAGGTATATGTCAATTCTCTTAAATTGTTGCAACTGGAAATACTGCTAAATAAAAGATTTAAATAGTACAGCCCTAAAAACAGACTAATAATACTGAGATTTTAATGTGGTCACCAAGGGGACTTCTTATAACCTGAGGGTGGTGTCTAGAATAACATAGGCCTATCCATATGTCTATGATTTTATTAGATAAAGTATAAATATATAAATCTTTAGCTTGTTTTACCTTTGTATGTGCATGTGAATGCACAAATAGGTGTGAGTGTAATGCTTGTGTGCATGCAGGCACATGCCACAGTATGCCCAAAGGGGTCAGAGACCTTGGATGTTGGTCTTTACCTTGATTGAGGCATACACAAGGTGATGTGGACTCTTGCTCCCAGCAATTCTCCTCTCTTCACCTCTGGTCTTGTCAGGGCCACTGGAATCCCAGACACTACAGAGACCCCATCCAGCTTTGGGGTTCTGGGGATCAAACTGAGATTTTCACGCTCCCACTGAGTCATCTACCACTCCTATTTTTTTTTCTTTGAAATAGCGTCTCTCTGTATAGCCCTAATTGTCCTGGAACTCACTCTGTAGACTAGGCTGGCCTCTGAACTCAGTGATCCACTGGATTAAAGGTGTGCACCACCACACCCAGATTGCTTATTGTTTTTGTTTGTTTTAGTCCTGAAAGTCAGGGCTTATCTTCATCTGTTACTTATCTTAAATAAGTACAGCTCAGAAACTGGTGTGACTTCATGCATGGAAATCCAGTTTCATTATTGTGCAAACATGCATACTTACCATCTCTTCAACCTCACTAATTGTCTAATTCTCCCCAGAATCTGAGACCAGTGGGTGTTTTTCATTTTCATCTCACAGCAAAGGAAATTGAGAAAAGTCACATGCTTACAAAAGGCAAGACTCTGGCTTCAAGCCATGCTCTTTTAAATTATACACCCAAGGTATATAGTCTTTACTATGATGTATATTGATGGTACTGCTAACAACAAGCATTGACTGGGTACATGCCTGAGCCTCATCTCATCCAGATAATGGATCACAGGAACAGGTTTAGTGAGTTAAGACATCAGTCCTGGGAGTAGTGTCTCCGAAGCATTTATCTAATTGTTCTTTATCAATAAAAAATGGAGAGTCAGATATCTAGGTAAGAACCTGAATGATTCTGCAGAGAAGCCACCAGTGACCTCCCACCTCTTCTGTTCCTTCCTCCAAAAAGGCTGAGATCCTCTCTCAGCCCCTCCTTGCTACTTCCTGTCTCTCATCTCTCCTCAGTCCTCTAAAACCTTTAATTTTGTTCCACCAGTGGCTAGTTCCATCTCTGATTTGAAACAAACTTTACCATCAGAATACTATCAAAATCTCAAACATGACTCCACATAATAAAATGCTCACATGTCAGTAATGAGTGCCCATTGTGCATAGGGCACAAGGACTACCATCAGGTCTAAGATGCCACTCTCCACTCCTGGGACTGCTCCCTAGGCAGGGGGATAGGTCACATCCTAGGCAGGTATATAGCTACAGCCGGCAATTCATGTTAAGGAATAGTCTGTGGGTTATAGGTAGGAGGGAACAGCCTTGGCCATCATGAACCTGAGACAGACATCCTAACACTGCTCTTTACCGGGAAGAATCACCACCTTCATATGGCAGCAGTCCTCCTGGGGAGACCTCAGACAACCTTCAGAGTCACCCCTCCCCAACATGATACATCTTGTCTGCTTCCGTCAGCGTAAAGGCTTGGTAGATGGGACTTTTCATTTTGCCTGAAGATCTCCCCATTACTCCTGGAGGACCCAGCCAGAATGAGCTGGGTGTCAATGGGAAAGAGAACCAACCCTTCTACAGCATCTAAAGAGGACACACCATGGGAGATGGGATATAGACAATGGAGAGTGGAGAAGCCACCATCATCCCCAGCAGATGAGGCAAGGGAGCCCCTGTAGATACAATCATGGGCACAGTGATGCTGAAACAGGAGCTTCTTCTCTCCTGCCCACTGGGCTCAGCTGACCCCAGGTCTTGGGAGATACAGTCTAAAGGGGTCTGGATCAAGCACTTCATCCGTGTCTCCTCACAAAATGAAGGATTAGATCTCAGGGCACAGAAGCAGCTGAACTCTGTGACCATTTACTGCCCCAGCCAGCAGGGTCTCCAGCGTGGACCTAGACCTGGGAAGGAAGCAAATGGAAGGCAGGAACACAAAGGAATGGAAGGGCAAGACAAATCTCTCTGTTCAAGTCCTCCCAAGCTTTATTATTATTTATACAGAATCTCTGCCTTGCACGTAGCTGGGAGGAAAGGGGTGGGATGTTCAAAAGAATGAGGGGAAGTAACAGACAGGGTAGAATTGATATGGAAATCTATCTGTTATCAGTTGAGGGTCTGGGGAAGGTCACCTTGCTGATCTGAGAAGGTCAAAGAGAAAGCCTGAAGTCAAGGTTTAGCTTAACAATGAGGGTGTGTAGTCTCTGGTATTTGGCTATCTAGAGTATAGGCTGCTGGCTAGCTGTAGAAGCTAACTTATAAAATATGGCTAAGTTGTCTTTGGCTCCCAACAATTTACCTTGACATTCTAATAGCTCAGGTGTGCTTGGCACAATCTAGGCTTCATGAATGTAGCTGTTTGCGTGTTTACAAGTTTCTACTCTGTGACCCAGGCATCCTTGAGCTTGTGGCAGATCTGCCTGCCTTCTAGAGTGACAGATGTACCACTATGCTCTGCTTAATTAGCTGTTGAGAAAGGATAACTCAATGCCTTGTGTCCTGATCTCTCTCTCTCTTTTTTCAATTTGGGGGTTTGTTTTCATTTTTGTTTTGAGACAAAGTCTGTCCATGTAGTCCAAGCTGGACTTGAACTTAATATGGAGCCCCAAGTAGCCTTCCACTTAGCGTGAAGCCCAGGTTAGCTTCCAACTTATGATCATCTTGCCTCAGCCTACCAAGCACTGGGAATTATAGGTGTATTTCACCACGCCTGACTTAACCTGAGTTTCTTCAAAACATACTATTACCTAGCAGTCTTACTCCTGAGCCAACACTGAGTATAAATGTGCACACGTGCTCTTTAAAACATACATTAAAAATCTTCATTACAACACTTACTTCAACAGCCCCAAACTAGAAACATCCCAAGAAACCGTGCATAGTGGAATGGCTGGTTAATCACAATGGGATACAGGGCAGCAGTAGCAAGGATGAGTGGTACATAGCCACTCACACAGAAGTTAGACAGGGATGGCATGATTTGATTGATCAGAGATAGAAGATGATAGGTCAGTGACTGGCTTCAGGATTCAGGGTAGAGGTTACCCTTGGGAGCATTGATGACATTAAGGGGGTCTATGGAAGGTTGGGGTCTATAGCTCAGTCATATGCTGGTTGCATAAATCTGTCCCATTTTTGAGATTGTGTCAATCTGCACACATATGACGTGTGTACATTTTCTTGCACATAAATCTTTAATAAAAGGGGAATACCCCAAAAGAGAGATCGTTTTCTTTGACCCCGTCCTGTTTCCCCCATCTTAATTTAGAAAGTGTCCCTAGAAAAAATGGACAAAGGAGGGAGCTGGTCTTAGGTTCATGGCCAAAAGCAAGGAAAAAAAGAATATGAAGGGCTGTGCTCTGTTTGTGTGCTGAGCTTTTACGGGAATAAGATCATGAGGACTGCAATGCACACATGGACATACCCTGGAAGATGGCAATGTGATCAAAGTTACTGAAGTGTGAGTGGTGGCCACAGGATCTGAACTCAGATCACATTGATGCCAGGACCCAGATCCATGGTGCTTTTGTTCCTGTCTGGTACAGATAGAATAGATGACACAGGTCCTTAATTCCCTTTGTTCTGCCACCATCAATGCAATGGCCTGGTGAATGAGACTTGCCCCTTTGTCTGGCAGGCTCACTACTGACCACTAACCACGTGCTTCTAATGCTGATGTTTATGATGGGAGCTATACTTGCAATGAAAAAAATGCATGGGCTCATGCTTTCTAGGAGCTTTCTATCTTTGCCTGTCTCTTGGCTGGGACAAAGCAACTTCTTGTAGGTGGACTTTTCTGTACCACCAACCAGTTCCCAAATAACCACATGGAGACTGTTTATTAATTGTAAATGACTGGCTTTTAGCTTAGGCTTGTTACTAACTAGCTCTTTTTTAAACAATATTTTATTTTTATCTTATATGAATTGGTGTGTTTTGCCTGCATGTATAACTGTGTAAGGGTGTCAGATCTTGGAATTACAGACAGTTGTTAGCTGCCATGTGGATGCTGGGAATCGAATCCAGGTCCTCTAGAAGAATAGTCAGTGGTCCCAATCACTGAGCCATCTCTCCAGCCCACTAACTAGCTCTTATAACTTACATTGCTCCGTATTTCTTATTGACCCTCTGCCATGTGATAGTACCTTTCTTTTTTTAGCATTCATTTTGCTCCTCTCTACATCTCCTCCTTGAGTGCTCAGACTCCACCTTTCCTCTTCCTAGCATCTTTCTAGTCTGGCTCTTCTGTCCAATCTCTTCCTGCCAAGCTATAGGCCAGTCAGCTCTTTATTAACCAATGAGAGTAATACACATTTACAGGGTATAAAGATTATTCCACAGCAACTCCTAGATATCAAAGATGTCTGGCTATTTCCAGTGCCTCCCAGAACTTTGAATGGGTTCAAAAACTTTGGAGATCTGTCCTAGACCAGTCTGTGTGACTCTGAGAAGAGGGGAGTGAAGTTCAGCATGGACCCAGGAAAAAGCATCACAATAGCTCACACTGAAGGATTGGGAGGAAAATGTCATGTGTTAGGAAGGATTCCTGCTCTCTTCTAAAGGACTGAGGCACAGGCTGGCCTTCCTTTGACTACCCAGTGTTCTCTCTGTCTTCCTTTAGTCTTCATAAAACTCCCTTTCTGAGTCACCATCCTTCTCTTTGCCTTTGTTTGGGGTCAAAGATTGTGGTCAAAATTGGACTAAGACTTGGATCCATATTCCCAATCTTTACATCTCAGCTAAGACCTCATTTACTCCAGGAAAGCTTCCTGGTGCCTTGAAAGCTGGAGCATCCTGTATCTCCCCTCTTACCACACTGAGTTGCAGCTGTTTCCTTGGACTAGAAGCTCCTAGTGAGCGTGGACACTATCAGCCTTGCTACTCACTGATGTGGGTTCAAGGCCATGCACATAGTAGGTACTCAATGAACATCTGCTGGAAGAATGAAGACTAGTACTCTGGAAGCCATTGGATGAGATCTGTCTTACACAGCTAGTCTGGTATGCATGCATACATTCCAAGCGTTCACTTCTTTATGACTGAGCATCTTCCTCTTTGGGGAAGAAGACAGGAAGTTTCAACTCATAGTTAAAGCTTAATACTTGAGTAGATCAG
Source organism: Sigmodon hispidus (assembly GCA_004025045.1). NCBI lineage: Eukaryota > Metazoa > Chordata > Mammalia > Rodentia > Cricetidae > Sigmodon > Sigmodon hispidus. Next base: position 4,181 of record PVIH01002507.1, on the reverse strand, counting down.
ACCCTATGGTTCAAAACATAGCCTCCTGCAGGAAGGCAGGTGGGGGCAGCATCTTCATGGAGATACCAACAGCCGGGTGAAAGGAAGGGGTGCCAGAGAAGTCTGCAGTGGGAAGACAGAGTGTCCTCTGAGCATGGGGTCATTGCTTAAGGAGTGCATTCTTCTTGCTTCCCAGGGCACAAATGCCTAAGACTCCCTCAACCTCAGCCTTGGGGATGAAATACTTACGGATTTAGAGTTTGCTTTTAATGTAGTGTTGTGTAATATTAGTTTTTGGTTAAAAATGAAATGAAGGGCTTTTGCCACCAAGTCTGATGACTGGAGTCTACTCCTCAGGATTCACATGGCAGAAGGAGAAAACCACCTCCAGTGAGTTGTCCTCTGGTCTCCATATGTATGCTGTGGCATACATAATTCATGAGCACAATTAATCTCTTAAAGCAAAAATTAAAAAAAAATAAACACAATGACTTATTTAAAAAAAAGTAGAGGGCACGAAGATATAGGGCAAGAAGCTATATAGAGAAGAGGTGTGTGTGAGGTGATGGAGGCCCAAGCCAGAGACACCAAAGAGAGCAAGGAGCCCTCAGAAGTCAGAAAAGTTGGGAAAAACTCTTCTCTAGAGGCTTCAGAGGAGAAGAGCATTGCTAACACCTTAATTTGGGACTTCTAACCTTTACAACTGTGAAAGAACCAATCCTTGTTGCTTAAAAGATCATTTGTTATGACGGTTCTAGGGAGCTAATATGAACAGCAATCCTAATACCAACATCAGAGATGCCCGTGGCATCCCCAGTTACTACAAAACCAGCTCAGGTATTTCCAGCAGTCTCCCAGGTGGCAGAGGTCCTACCTGCTCACCCACTGAGGACCACATGGTAACAGGTCAGGTTAAAGGACCCAGGGGAGTGAGGTGAATGAAGATTTAAACTTCAGCTCCACCCAGAATGGCTACGTGATGTTGGGCAAGTTGCTTAACTTCTCTGATCTCCAATGTCCTCATGAGTGAAACAGGGCACACGGAGGCGCCTGTATCTCCCAGAGTCATCAGTGCTGATGAAACAAAATGATGCACAGAATGTGCTTTGCACAGCAATGGATCATACAGCTAGCATTCACTAAACAGTAACTGAAACAATGATTGGTGTAAGTGCATTTATTAAGCAATAGTAATATTACCTAATGGGTAACAAATACACAAAGAGCTAACAATGGTGATTTCCACTATTATTATTTAAATCCAGTAAGTTGAATCACTCGGCCATGCCATAACCTGTGTTGTGAGCTGCCTCCACACCCAACACCACTGCAGCGGCTCTTCCAGGTGGACATGACGCTGGAGTGTGTCCATCTTGCTTTCATGTTTTCTACATACTTTTCTTTACCACATCCTATGGGTCATAGTAGTCTTGTAAGATGCATAGAGTACTTGCTGATTTTATAGAGGTGGAAACCAAGAGGCAAAACCACTGGGGGAAAGTTTACCCAAGCTGAGGCAGGCAGTCAAGCCATGGCTGGAAGCCTAGGCCATTAAAACAATATGCTTCTGGGGCTAAGGAGAATGGCTCAGGGGGTAAAAGTGCTTGTTCCACAGTATGAGGATCTCAGTTCAGATCCCAAGCATCCCTATACAAAAGCTAGTCACGGGCATAAGGGATGCTGGTAGCTTCAATGCTGGGGGCTGATGTACAGACTGGGAAAGAATGGCTAAAGCTTACTTGGCAGGAAGCCTAGCCAAAAATCAGCAAGCTCTGGGTAATTCCAGCTCTGGGGAGAAGACAACGGAAGGATCATGAGTTCAAGGTCATTCTATATATATAAGGAATTCAAAGCCACTGTATAGAAGACCCTGCCTCCAACAAACAAACAAAACAAAAATGGCAACAAAGGCAATTGGAGGCTGATTTGAAGGACAAAAGACGGAACAGCAGCCTATACATTGTTGGGGGATGGGCTAGATGTTCAAGAGCCTCTGCATTCCAGGTGCTTCTTCAACATTAAAGAACTTGCTTGCTAGATTGTCTGGGATTGGAAAGAGATCAGAAAGGAGGAGACAGACTTGATGAATCTGAAAAAGGCCAAGGGATGAATTATGTGGTCATCTGAAGGAAGAACGTACTATCGAGAGGATTGTTAGGGTAAAAGTCCAGAAGCAAGAACCTGCTTGGCCTGTTTGAGAGAATTGACAGGGAACCAGAGTGACTAGAAAGAATATGGTCAGGTAAGAACTGAGGCAGGAGAAGAACTGATAGAGTGACTCTGGATCCTACCCTGAGCCAGACAAAAAATTATCCAGAGTTCTGGGCCAAAGAGGCATGACTCATTTCATGTTTAACCTGAGCCTTTGCTGAGTGGTCGATACACTTCATGATATGAGGCAAGAAAGCAAGGCTTCCTCTTTCCTCCCTCCCTTCCTCCCTCCCTTAGTCTTCTTCCCCGTCCCTTCTCTCCCCTCCTCTCTTACAGTTTTCTTTTCTTTTCTTATTTTATGTGAATTGGTGTTTTGTCTGCATGTATAACTGTGTAAGGGTGTCAGGTCTTGGGATTACAGACAGTTGTTAGCTGCCATGTGGATGCTGGGAATTGAACTCAGGTCCTCCGGAAGAACAGCCAGTGCTCTTAACCACTGAGCCATCTCTCCAGCCCCTTACAGTTTTCTTGACACATTACAAAGTACACGGTGAGGTGGTAACTGCAGTCATTTAGGTAAAAGATAATGGTGGTTTAGACTGTGGTGACTTCGGCGATAAGAAGTTACATTCTAGCCTGTGAAATCTGGTGAGAGATCAGATGTGGAGCTGAGGCAGGGGCATTCAAAGGCTGCTCTAGCTAAACTGAGCTCATGAAAGGGTGAAGCCATCTTCTGCTAAGATGAGGAAGATGTGCAATGAGTAGGTTTGGAGGGAGAGGGAAAAAAAGATCATGCTTTAGGGGGGAACATGTGAACTTGGACATGACTGTCACAGAGCCAGGAACAGATGTGAAGTAGAGTTTGAGTGTGTGAGGCTGGAGTGGATAAGAGAACATGCTTACCTTATACAACTATTGTATTGATTTATAACTGATACACAGTAAACTTACACACTAAAAATATATGGTGTCTGTCTTAGGGTTTCTATTGCTGTGAAGAGACAACATGACTGCAGCTTTTATAAAGAAAAACATTTAATTGGGATGGCCTGTTTATGGTTTCAGAGGTTCAGTCTTATCATCATGGTGGGGAGCATGGCAGCATATAGGCAGACAGGCTTGGAGAAATAGTTGAGAGTCCTGCATCTTGTAGGCAATAAGAAATGGTCTCAGACACTTGACAGTATCCTGAGCATAGGAAACCTCAAAGTCTACCCCCACAGTGACACACTTTCTCCAACAAAGCCATACTTCCTAATAGTGCCACTCTTATGAGCTTATGGGGGCCAATTACATTCAAACTACCACAGTGTCCAACTTGGTAGGTTTTAGTCTATTTATATCCATGACGTATGTTCCTGTTCCTTGTGTGGTCCACTTCATAGTCCTGTTACCCTGTATACTCAGGTCCCAGGCAGCTATTGATCTGTTTTTGTCATTATAGAGTGAGCATTTTCTAGGCTTTCATGCATAGGAATCTACATAAGTCTTTTGATGTCTGACTTCTCTCACACAAGTCTTATTTTGAGGTTTATACATGTCATGACCTGAATTAGCAGTCCACTTCCCTACTTTACTGATGGATAGTAACTCATGCACAGCAATGTCCTTAGTCTTACATCTGTTAGTGGACATTTGGGTTGCTTCCAAATTATTAAAATAAGAGTTGCCTGGGGGTGAAGAGACAGTTCGGCAGTTAAGAGGACATGCTGTGCTTTCTGAGGACCTCAGTTTGGTTCCTAACTCCCAGGCCAAGGATCTCACAACTACTGATAACTCCGGCCCCAAAGGGATCTGATGTCTCTAGTCTCTGTGAGCACCTGCATAAACATGAACACACACACACACACACACACACACACATACACATAATTTAAAAAGTTGTTTTGGGTTTTTGAGACATGGTTTTTCTATGTAGCCTTGGCTGTCCTAGAACTCACTTTGTAGATAAAGCTTAAACTTCAGAGATCTGCCTCTGCTTCTCAGGTGCTAGGACTACAGGCATGTGGCTTAGGTTTTTTTTTTTTTTTTTTTTTTTTTTTTTTTTTAAA
>PVIH01002506.1:14408-187714 GCA_004025045.1 Sigmodon hispidus | reverse complement strand
CCCCTCAGAGACCCCTGCAGTTGGTTTGCTCAGTTCACTCAGTTCGGGGTCGCAGTAGGGATCCTTGCAGATACCCTCAGCAGCAGCAGGAGCTGTGGGTGTGGCCAGGTGCAGAGTTCAGCTGCCCCCTGCTCCAGAGTGTGCTGGGACGCCGCAGAGAGCACCGGTCCCGGCGGCGGAACCACTATCTTTTTTCCATTGAATATTTTGGACCTCTTTGTCGAAGATCAGGTGTTCATAGGTTTTTGGGATGCCAGTGCCAGGCTGTTTTTATTACCGTAGCTCTACAGTATAACTTGAAGTAAGGGATGGTAATGCCTCCTGAGGTTCTTTTGTTGAGCAAAATTGTTTGGCAATCCTGGCTTTCCTGTTATTCCGGATGAAGTTGAGTATTTTTCTTTCAAGGTCTGTCAAATATTGTCTTGGGATTTTGATAGGCAGTGCATTGAATCTGTAGATTGCTTTTGGTAGGATTGCCATTTTTACTATGTTGATTCTACCTATCCAGGAACATGGGAGAGCTTTCCATTTTCTGATATCCTCTTCAATTTCTTTCTTCAATGATTTAAAATTTTTGTCAAATAGATCTGTTACCCCTTTGGTTATAGTTACTCCAAGGTATTTAATACTATTTGCAGTTTTTATGAAGGGTAATGCTTCCTTATTTCTTTTTCAGCTCTTCTATCTTTAGTGTATAGAAGGGCTACTGATTTCTTCGAGTTAATCTTGTATCCTGCTACATTGCTGAAGGTGTTTATCAGCTGTAGAAATTCCCTGGTAGAATTTTGTGGGTTACTTATGTATACAATCATATCATCTTCAAATAGAGATAGTTTCACTTCTTCTTTTCCAATTCGTATCCCCTTAATCTCCTTTCATTCTCTTATTGCTTTAGCTAAAACTTCGAGAACTATATTGAATAGATAAGGGGAGAGAGGACATCCTTGTCTACTTCCTGATTTTAGTGGGATTGCTTTGAGTTTTTCTCCATTAACTTTGATGTTGGCTGTTGGCTTCTTGTAAATAGCCTTTATTATATTAAGGTATTTTCCCTGTATTCCTGATCTCTCTAGAGCTTTAATCATAAAGGAGTGTTGGATTTTGTCAAAGGCTTTTTCAGCATCTAAGGATATGATCATGTGTTTTCTTTTTCCTTTAGTTTGTTTATATGATGGATGACGTTTACAGTTTTTCTTATGTTGAACCATCCCTGCATTTCTTGGATGAAGCCTACTTGGTTATGGTGGATGATATTTTTTTATATATTGTTGTATACGGTTTGAGAATTTTAGCATCAATATTCATGAGGGAAATTGGTCTGTAGTTTGCCTTCTTTGTTGTGTCTTTGAGTGGCTTGGGTATTAAGGTAACTGTGGCCTCATAAAAGGAATTTGGCAATATTCCTTCAGTTTCTCCTGTGTGAAATAGTTTGAGTAATGGTAGTAATTCTTCTTTGAATATCTGGTAGAATTCTGCACTGAAACCATATGGACCTGGGCTTTTTTTTCTTGGGAGCCTTTTAATGACAGCTTCAATTTCCTTAAGGGTTATAGGTCTGTTTATGTAATTAATCTGTTCTTCATTTAATTTTGGTAAATAGTACCTGTCCAAAAAGCTGTCCATTTTTCTAGGTTTTCCATTTTTGTGGAATACATATTTTCAAAGTATGATCTGATAATTCTCTGAATTTCCTGGGTGTCTGTTGTTATGTCCCCCTTTTCATTTCTGATTTTGTTGATTTGGATACTCTCTCTCTCTCTGCTTTTTGATTAGTTTGGATAAGAGCTTATCTATCTTGTTGACTTTCTCAAAGAACCAATTTTTTGATTCACTGATTCTTTGTATTCTTCTTTTTGTTTCAATTTTATTGATTTCAGCTCTAAGTTTGATTATTTCCTGCCGTCTACTCCTTCTAGGTGAGTTTGCTTCTAATTGTTCTAAGGCTTTCAGCTGTGCTGTTAGTTCTCTAGTGTGAGATTTCTCTAGGTTTTTCACATAGGCATCTAGTGCTATGAATTTTCCTCTTAAGACTGCTGTCATTGTGTCCCATAAGTTTGGGTACATTGTGGATTCATTTTCATTAAATTCTAGAAAGACTTTGATTTCTTTCTTAATTTCTTCCTTGACCCAGAGGTGGTTCAGCAGAGTGATGTTTAGTTTCCATGAGTTGGTAGGCCTTCTGCAATTTTTGATGTTGTCGAAACCTAACTTTAGGCTCTGTTGGTCTGATATGATACAAGGGATTATTTCCAATTTTTTGTATCTGTTGATATTTGCTTTATGACCAATTATGTGGTCAATTTTAGAGAATGTTCCATGAGGAGCTGAGAAATATGTATATTCCTTTGCATTGGGTGGAAGCTTCTGTAAATATCTATTAAATCCATTTGCATCATAACCTCTGTTAGACTCCTTATTTCTCTGTTGAGTCTCTGTCTGGTTGACCTATTCAGGGGTGGAAGTTGGATATTGAAGTCTCCCACTATTAGGGTGTGAGAACTGATGTGGGATTTGAGCTTTAACAGTGTTTCTTTTACATAGGTAGGTGCCCTTATATTAGGGGCATAAATATTCAGAATTGAAATCTCCTCTTGACCAATTTTTCCTGTGATAAATAAGTAATGACTATCTTGATCCTTTTTAATTGCTTTTAGCTTAAAGTCTACTTTGTTAGATATTAGGATGGCAACCCCAGCTTGTTTCTTAGGACCATTTGATTGGAAAATCTTTTCCCAACCCTTTACTCTGAGCCTGTGTCTGTCTTTGTGGTTGAGGTGTGCTTCTTTTTTTTTTTTTTTTTTTTTTTTTAAAAAAACTTTTTATTTAATTATTTATTTGCCTTGGTGTTTGCCTGGAACTACAGACAGTTGTTAGCTGCCATGTAGGTGCTGAGAATCGAACCCGGGTCCTCTGGAAGAACAGAGGGTGCTCTTAACCGCTGAGCCATCTCTCCAGCCCCGAGGTATGTTTCTTGTATGCAGCATAAGGATGGCTTCTGTTGTTGTATCCATCTTGTTAGTGTGTGTCTTTTTATAGGTGAGTTGAGTCCATTGATATTAAGGGATATTAGTGACCACTGATTGACATTTCCTGCTATTTTTAATGGTAGCATATATGTATTTCCTTTCTCTGGGCTATTCTTCTGTGGTATTATTGATTGTTTGTTTCATAGGTGTGTCTGGGATCCTTAGGTTGGAGTTTTCCCTCTAATGCTTTTTGGAGTACTGGATTGGTAGATAGGTATTGTTTCAGTCTGACTTTGTCATGAAATATCTTGTTTACTCCATCTATGGTGATTGATAATTTTGCTGGGTATAGTATTCAAGGTTGGCAGCCATGCTCTTTTAGTGACTGTATAACCTCTGACCAAGCCCTTCTAGCTTTCATCGTTTCCATTGAATAATCAAGTGTTATTCTGATGGGTCTGCCTTTATAAGTAAGTTGGCCCTTTTCTTTTGCAGCTCTTAAAATTTTTTTTTTGTTCTGTATGTTTTGTGGCTTGATTGTTATGTGGTGAGCTGACCTTTTTTGGAGGTCATATCTATTTGGTGTTCTGTAAGCTTCTTGTATCTTTATAGGCATTTCCTTCTTCAAGTTAGTAAAGTTTTCTTCTATGATTTTATTGAATACATTATCTGTGCCTTTGAGCTGGTATTCTTCTCCTTCTTCTATTCCTATTATTCTCAAGTTAGGTCTTTTCATGGTGTCCCAGATTTCCTGAACATTTTGTGTTATGGTTTTTTTGGTTTTAGTATTTTCTTTGACTGATGTATCTATTTCTGCTACTGAGTCTTCCACTTTAGAGATTCTCTCTTCCATCTCTTGGATTCTGTTGGTTATGCTTGTATCTGTAGTTCCAGCTCTTTTCTGCAGGTTTTCTATTTCCATCTTTGTCTCATTTTGTGCCTTTTTTATTGCTTCTATTTTAGTTTTTAGTTCCTGGAATGTTTCTTTCATTTTTTGGTTTACCTTTTCTTGATTTTCTTTCAAGGATTTGTTCATCCCTTCCAATTTTTTTATTTGTATTTTCTTCTATTTCTTTAAGGGAATTTTTTATATCCTCTTTGAAGGCTTCAATAATCTTCATAAAGGTGTTTTTGGTGTTGTTTCCTTCTGTTTCTTCTTCATTGCTCTGTTCAGTTCTTATACTTGTAGAACCACCAGTTTCTTCTGGAGTTTCCTTGTTATTCTTTATATTATTATATGTATTTTTGCACTGGCGTCTGCCCATGGCTACAAAGGTTCACGATTAGGTTGCTCCTAGTCACTTGTGGCAAGAGAACTTGTGTGTCTCCTGTCTCCTCTGAGCAAGGAGTCTGCTCAATCTCTGACTCTGCTCTGGACAGGCATCTGAATTTCAAGGCCTCAGTCCCCAGTCTTTCTCTTCTGACACAGTTGGAGGCGGGGCTGGCCATGCAAGGTCCCCTCTTTTAAGTGTGGCTGGAGGAGCCCCCCACCGCCAAACCCTAGTTCTGTCTGCTAAGTGGAGTCTGGATCAGGCAGTACAGTTTGATCCTGGTCTCGGAACACAACCTTCCGGGCGAGGAATCAGGTGCCAGGACCTGCTCACCTCACCTCTGGACCGGGTCTAAACTTCCTATTTTGATTTTCTAGTGTCTGTTAAGACTTACCTTGTGACTGAGTATGTGGTCAGTTTTGGAGAAAGTTCTATAAGTTGCCGAGAAGAGGGTATATTCTTTTGTGCTTGGGTGAAATGTTCTGCAAATATCTGTTAGGTCCATTTGGTTTATGATGACTGTTAGCTCCAGTATTTCTGTTTAGCTTTTGTCTGGATGATCTGTCTTTGGTGAGAGTGAGGTACTGAAGTCTTCCACTATCAGTGTGTGAGGGTCAATAAGTGATTTAAGCTAGTAGTGTGTAGTAGCACAATTTTGGGTTGTAAGAAAAGAAGACTCTGAGCCAAATGTTGGGGGAAGGCTGAGATGTCAGAGAGAGGAAGCACCACAGTCAGTTCTCACCAAACTGTCTTGCAACTTTCTCAGCCTTGCTCCTGGTATCGTCTGCCTGTTGCTTCTGCCAGTCGCTTCTGTTTCTGCCTGGTTTCTAAGCCTTTATATACCCTATCCCATCCAGGTTAGGATTAAAGGCATGTAGCCTTGAACTGACAGAAACAGAAGAAGTTCTGTCTCTGGAGTTATGGGATTAAAGGATGTTGGTCCCCACTCCTGGCTTTCCCTGTGCTGAGTTTAAAGATGTGTGTGATTGACTGAGTTGTTTATTCTCGTATTCAAGGATCAAGGATTTCCTGAGCTGTCTGTCTAGGATTTGACTGTGTGGTCTTTCTGATATCCCAGGACTTATTAAATATTTAACATATATCCACAGTAGTATTTCTTTTATAAACTCGGGTGCCCTTGTATTTGGGGCATAGATGCTAAGAATTGAAATGTCATCTGGGTAGATTTTTTCCTTTGATGAGTATAAAGTGTCCTTCATTTCTTTTGGTTAGGTTTTGTTTGAAGTCTATTTTGTTACATATTAAAAGGGCTACACCAGCTTGCTTCTTAGGTCTGTTTGCTTGGAATATCTTTTTCCAACATTATATCCGGAGGTAGTGTCTATTCTTGATGTTGAGTTATTTTTTTGTTTGTGGCAGAAAGATGAATCCTGATTTCAAATCCATTCTTTTAGTCTGTGTCTTTTTATTCGAGAATTGAGACCATTGATATGGAGAGATATAAAAGACCAATGATTGCTGATTTCTGTTATGTTGTTGTTGTTGTTTGTGTGTATGTTTGTTTCCCTTCTTCTTTTGGTTCTACTTGTGTGAGATTATTTATTCCCTGTGCTTTCATGGGTGTGTAGTTAACCTCTTTAGGTTGGAGGTTTTTTTTCTTTCTTTCTTTTTTTTAACCTTCTGTAGGGCTGAATTTGTAGATATTATTTAAATTTGACTTTGTCACAGAATATCTTGTTTTCTCCATTTATGGTGATTGAAAGTTTTGCTGGGTATGGTAGTCTGGGCTGGCATCTGTGATCTCTTAACATCTGCAGCACATATATATCCAGGCTGTTATGGCTTTCAGGATCGCCACTGGAAAGTCAGTGTAATTCTAATAGGTCTGCCTTTATGGGACTTTGTTTTCTTCCTTTTTGGCTTTCAGTATTATTTCTTTGTTCTGTGTTCTAATATTTTGATTATTATATGGTGAGGGGACATTCTTTTCTGGGCCAATCTATTTGTTGTTTTGTAAACTTCTTGTACCTTTATAGGAATGTTCTTCTTTAAGTTAGGAAAATTTTCTTCTATAATTTTGTTGAGAATATTTTCTGGGCGTTTGATCTTTTTTTCTTCTATTCCTATTATTCTTAGGTTGGTCTTTTGATAACATCCCAGATTTTCTGGACGTTTTGTGTCAGGAATGTGTTAGATTTAACATTTTCTTTGACTAATGTCACCATTTCTTCTATTACATCTTCAATGCCTGAGATTTTCTCTTCCACTTAGATTCTCTCAGTGAAGCTTGCCTTTGTAGTTCCTTTTAAAATTCCTAAAATTTTCATTTCCAGAATTCCCTCAGTTTGTGTTTTCATTAATGTTTCTATTTCCGTTTTCAGGTCTTGAACAATTTTATTATTATTTTTTTAACTTTAAAAAATTTTTCTTGAAAGGTTTTATTTATTTCTTCCAATTGTTTGTCTTTCCCTGGATTTCTTTAAAGCATTTTTAAAAAAATAATTGTTTGTATTTTCTTGCATTTCTTTAAGGTATTTGTTTATTTTCTCTTTAAGGACCCCTATCATCTTCATGTAGTTGTTTTAAGGTCTTTTCCTTGTGGGTCAGCTGTATTGGGATGCTCAGGGCCTGCTGTGCTAGAATGGCTGTCTCTAGTGGAGACATTGCCCTGCCAGTCATTGGTCATGTTCTCCTGCTGGTGTCTAGGCATCTGGGATTGGGGTGATTATAGGTCTGGGTTCTTATTTTTGTATTTGTCTTTGTTGGGTGGGTGTTTTGTTTCTTGGTTTTGGTTTCCTCTCCAGATTTTTGGAGAGTGTGATGGCTGTGAATTGCCTGTTTTACTGCCCTGCTCAACTGGTGTGTTCACAGGGAATGCCTGCTGGTGTTGGAGGCTGTGAAGGGAGGAAGGGATAGGAGGGGATGGTTTGCGGGATCCACAGGAGGCGTGGGCCAGTGTGTGTGTGTATGTGTGTGTGTGTGTGTGTATGTGTGTGATGCATCTGGTGAGTTGCAGCACCACGAAGAAGACTGAGGGATTGGGTCTATGGGAACAAAAAGAATTCAGAGGCAGCCCGCCAGGGTTTCTGGAGGGTCTGCAGGCAGCCTGCCTGGGTTTCTGAGTCTCACTAGGGTGCTCTTTCCTTCATTTGTTTATTGTTTTAAATATATTTTATTAAATCTCTTGAGTCTTTTATTACCACCAAAAAATGTTATCTTTTATCTTCCCATGACTAAACTGTTTTAAATTTGTGCTTTTGTATTTATTGACAACTTTGTAGGATGATAATAGGTAGGGATATTGACAGCAAGCATACTTATCCAGTTCCTAATTTTAATAGAAGCCACTTTCAGTATCTTTTATTGCTGTTTTGGTAAGTGGGATTTTAAAAAGAGTATTTCAGAATGGGGAGATAACCCAGCAGATAAAGTGCTTACAGGAGGACCTAAGTTCAATCCTTAGAAACCATATAGCAAAGCAGTTGTGATCCCAGGTCTGGGGTGCAGAGATAGGTGGATCCCTAGGGGCTTATTGGCCAGCCAGCCTAGCTAATCAGTGAGCTTTGGGTAATCAGAGACCCTGTCTTTAAAGAAAAATAAGATAAGTAGATTTGCTTGAAGAACAAAACACACACACACACACACACACACACACACACGCGCACACACACACACACACACACACACACACACACACACGCACATACACACACACAGAGTGGGATATGAAGACAGAGAGGCACAAATGCATTTGCACATATATGTACATCACTGGTACAAATGTTTGTGCACATATACATTAGAAAATGAAGAATGCTTTTATACAATTTTTTTAGAAGTTAAGTTCAGAAGTTAAGAATGGTTGTCAAATTTTATAAAATGACTTTCTAGTACCTACTGATAAAAAAATCACATTGTTTTTATTTAATTTGATATTTTCTTAAATTATGGTGCTAGGTTTTCTGATAGGGAAATAGTTGTATTCCTGGAATAATCCTTTTACAACACGTGTTTTAGCATCTTTTAGAGAAATACTAGATTTCTTGGCAATTATATTTGAATTTTCCCTGTGTTCTACTTATGACTCTGATACCCCGTTTGTAAAGTCTTTCTATTCTTGTCCATTCTTTCAAATCTGCAATTAGGATTGTGTCTGCTTTTGCATAAGAGTTCTTCATAAGGTAAACAAAAATATTTATTCAACAATGTGAATACTATAGTAAAAATAAGCATTGGCAAACATGAGTAATTTTCAGAAAAAAGATAAAAGAAAAAATATGGCCAATAGCGTTTTTTTTTTTTTTTTTTTTTTTAAATAGGTTCATTGAAATGAGTCAACACATACAGATATTTGCTGCCACACCTGCTGACCTGCGTTTCACCCAGGGTCCACGTAGTAGAATAGAACCAACCCTTACAATTTTTCCTCTGACCTCCCTTTTGTACTGTATAGGTGTGCAAACGTGCCCACGTAAATAAACAGATGCAATCTTAAAACTTTGGGAACATTTTTACAAAGATGGGAAGAAAACAAAGAAAAACGTTTAATTTCCCTGTCGTTGGACTTCACTGTAAGCACCGCGCTTTGGGCAATGTTGAAAGGGGGTGGAATTCTCAGCAAGCTTTACAGATGCCACTTGAGTGTCACCCAAATCTATACATACTCACTGGAAAGATCCATAAGTACAATTCTGCCTTGAGAAGCTCATCCCCTGTTGGGCTGTGCTTGTTTGTTTGTTTGTGAACATATTCTTTCTGAGCCTAAAATCTAGATTGAAAGCATCTGTTAAGAGCTGAGGAGGTGGCTCTGGGAGTAAGAACACTCGCTGTGGAAGCGTACACCTGAAGAAGGAGGAGGAGGAGGAGGAGGAGGAGGAGGAGAAGAAGAAGAAGAAGAAGCAGCTGGACCTGGACTCCTGAGAGCCTGTAACCCCTGAGCTGTAGGTGCAGAAGTGGGGGGTGATCATGAGGCCTTGTAAACTACTATCCTAATCCAGGTTTGGTGAAAACTTGTCTCAAGGGAATAAGGTAATTTATCACAGAGCTGATAAAGCTGGGGTTTGGCTCTTTTGCTCACCCAAGCTTTCGTGAAGGCCAAATATGTGTCTTGTGGTATAGCATTTATAATTTTCTATGTTTTCCCCTTGGTAGACCTCTTAAATGTTACAAAATTTAAGGCTAGCAAAGCTTGGGTTCATTCTTAGTTAGAGCTTATCATTTGGATGATGTTTCTGTAAGCAACAAAGTATAAATGAAGTGAATTATATTTGTTTCCACAGTTTCAATAAAAAGTACAGTAATATTTACTCAAGGATTAAAATAAATTGTATTCTGTTTTTTTCTACTTCTTTATTAACATGTAGCCAAGATACAAAGATTTAGTTGATGTCATGGAACATGACAAGGATATTATAAATCTTGGCAATATAAAATACTAATACATCTAACAAAACTAGTACATAGGAAGGCCGGCTAGTTAATGAGTCTTTGATAATGGGCTGGGAATAACAGCTAAAGCTGACAGTGAGAATGGAGAATCTAGCATGTTGTGTTCAGTAACTACACCAACAGAGCATAACCATGGTGTGTAGGACGGGTCAAGGGAAGTTCAATTTCCCATATTTCAAAACATACCCATATTATTTAAGATCCAGGGAAAATCAGGCACATTACTAATGGTAGAAACAGTATTGAAAGATAAAAATAATAATCATAAGGACAGCCCATCCACAAAGCACCCCAGGTGATGCTTGTAGGAACTGACCTAGAAAAGGAAAGCAAAGTTTTGACTTTATCTGTATCTGTAGCTATATTATATCATCAGTAGTGTTTGAGTTTTCATTTGCTCATAATTTTTAAAAAGTATTCTAAAATGTTTATAATGGTACAGTTGATGGTATTTTTCTGTCATCAGAGAGATTAATAGGAAAGTGGTTCAAATAATTTAAATTGATTCTATATATTTACTAACACGAGAATACCTCTACAGTGTGTCTTTATTTTAAAAATCCAGAGAAGCTGAAGAATGGTTTGGTTATTAAGAGCATTTGTTGCTCGTGCATATAAAACATTGGTTCAGGTCCCAGCCCCCATACGACGGCTCACAGCCACTGTAGTTTCTGGCAATCTGATCCCTCTTCTGACCTCTGCAAGCACAAGGAATACACACACACACACACACACACACACACACACACACACACACACACACACAGGTAAAACACTCATCTACACAACACAAAATAAATAAATGTGAAAAACCTGAAACTATACCTAGCAGGGGAGAAACTATGACAAAAATTCCAGATGTGAGGTTGCAGTCAAGAGTACTGACAGCTCTTCCAGAGGACCCAGGTTCGATTCCCAGCATCCACCTGACAGCTCACAACTGCCAGTAACTTGAGTTCCAGGGAATCTAATGCTTTCTTCTGTCCTCTACCACACTATATACACACAGTGCACATACACACATGCAGGTAAAACACCCATAAAGAGAAAATAAATGCATCTTTACAACAATTAGAGGAGGAAGAGGAGGAGGATGAGGACAAGGAAGGCTTGGAAGATTTTGATGAAGGGGATGAAGGTGAAGGTGAAGAAGATGATGATGATGGAGAGGAGGATGAAGGTGAGAAAGACTAGCACAGAAGACTGATGAATTCCAACCCTCTTTTTAAATTTAAGTTTTATTTCTTAATTTTCTCCAGTCCCTGGGAATAAGTTGCAGCTGTTTTTTCCTCTCCCCAATCCCTCTTGTGCTCAGTTGTCCTGCTTTTGGAGGTTTGTCTTCTTAACACCATGATTCCCAACTAATTCTGGGGAAATACCTTGAGCAAAATACAATGGGAAAAGAATCTCCACTATTCTTTTCTAAATTCATTTTTATGCTTTCTTGTCTCCAACTGTGGATTCAACACCACCACCATGCTCTGGGGAAATAAAAGAAAAGCCCTCCAGTCCCATTGGCTCTGCTGGAATCTGGGGAGTGTGAGGTCCCTGTGTGCATAGAATTCTATCTTTTTCCTTTCTCTGTATATTGGCCTCAGAGCCTCAGTGTCTCTATGTAAATACAGACAGTTACCATTTACCAAGATGCACCTACTTTCTCTTGTTTAATAAAAAGAAAAGAAAAAAGAAAGGGTGGGTTTGAGGTGTCTGGGTGGTAAGTGGGCATTGTGACAATCTGGCTTCTCCTTTGGCATGTTTAATTGTGATGTTTAATGGACAGCCTTGCCAGTTTAAAACAAAATTCTCTCCAAACCAAACCAAACCAAAACCTCAAATGACAACAACAACAAACAAAACAAAAACCCAGATGCTTTGGTCAGAGAGATGACTCAGCAAATACAGGTGCCTGCTGCCAAGGCCGGTGGCCTGAGTTCAGTCCCCAGTACCTGCACGGTGGAAGGGTAGAACCAACTTCAACATGTTCTCCTCTGATCTCTACACATGAACCATGGCACACTGGCATTCTCTCTCTCTCTCTCTCTCTCTCTCTCTCTCTCTCACACACACACACACACACACATACACACACCAATATATAAATGTAATTAAAATACTTCAAAAGATTTTAAATATTATATGCCTATAATTGTTTTGTCTGCATGTGTGAGCATCACATGTATGCAGTGTCTTTGGAGGCCAGAAGGGGGCATGGGATCCCCCTGGTACTGGAGTTATAGGCAGTTGTGAGCTGTCATGTGGGTGCTAGGAACTGAGTTTAGGTCCTCTGTAGAAGCATCAAGTACTTATAATTACAAAGCCAACTTTCCAATCTTATTTTAAAAAGGCATTTTAAATTTAAATACTTAATAATATTATCCATTTTTAAGCATCTAGTAGTATACATGTACATGTCCAAGATACATATTCCAAAATATTAGTGACTATTGCATGCAGGTGGAAAAAATGCAAGTGGTTTTTGGAATTCTCTTTTACCTTGCCTGAATTTCCTAATTTTTTGAGGAACATAAGTTATTTTGTAGTACATAGAAAACAGAAATGTTATTTTATTTCTTTATTTAATTCATTTTACAGCTCTTCCAATTGAACAAGGACATAAAGATTCTGTTGGTCATTTTCCAACACCTGAGTATTTATTTGACTCAAAACGTGTTAAATATTATTCTCAAAACAGTCAGGTACAGAGATGTTCTTCATCTCACAGTCATAAGAAGAGCACCGCTTCATAGCTGAAGGGAGGGAGATACAGAGAACGTCATTGCCTGTTTCCTAGTGCTGGTGTTGTCCATGCTGAATGCAAGGGCAGGCGACTCCACACCATCAGCTAAGTCATACAGCTTGACAACAAAGCTGGAGCCTAGTTAGTCAGCAGCAGGCGCTTATCTGGGATGCCCATGCCAAACTACTGTGGGAAAGCAAACCCACTGCTGTTAAATTTCATAACGTCTGAAAATCGGCAACCTCTCCGAACATGAGGGCACTCTTGCCAACCTCAATAAGAAAGTTTACATCGACTTCATCACTGCAGCAGATTTAAAAGATGAGAAAAATAAAAGCAACAAAACAAAACAAACACACACACACACACAAAAATTCAAGACAAGACAAAACAAAACAAAACACCAAAGTGCTGGTACTCTTGGGAAAGTTTGGTCCAAGACCAGCAAGGAAGCCACAGAGAACATCACAGAATGTCATGTCTCCAATTTGAGACATTTTATTTTCATCCAAAAGCTGCAGAAAGAGGCTGAAGTGAATGGCAGGGGGATATTTGGATTGGATATACAAGATACATTGTACACATGTAATAATTGTCAAAGAATAAATAAAAACATTAAAAAATAATTTCTTAATTTTAAAACTAAGAATAAACTACAGTTATCAAGTGTCATGGGCCATGATATAAATACAGCAGATGGCAATTGATAATTTAGACATAAACTCACCAGGTGAGTATTTCTCTGATGGGAAGCCCCATCAAGCAAGATTTATGAACCACAGACACTGAACACTGTTGCTTCTGTCTATAAGTTTACATGTGCAAAACCAGTGTGGAATATCTCCATTACTATGCATTTCATGTAATGTGTACATATAATCCTGTGATTACATCTCAGTCTTATGGGCACATAATTTGTTAATGGTTAGGAAAATTACTTCTCATTAGGTCATTAGGCTGTATAATTTTGATGAATAACCCAGTCTTAATATTAGATGAGGAAATCGGACTTGCCTAGAGTGGATGCTGAGCTAATCCACCTTGGGACCTCTTGCCCTTTCTGGGGAGGGAATGGGGGGATGGGGAGGAGGGAGGCTGAAGGCTGACTGGGAGGGTTCAGGAGGGAGAAGGGAGTTGGAACAAGGGGATAAATGGATAAAAAGACTATTCTACAAAGATAAAAAAGAAATATACTAGAATATGCTTCATAACTACATCTCTTGTTACACAAGGACTGTAAGACACTTAGAAGCCTGTTCTATATCTTTACTCAGACTAACACAAGAAAATGACAATTTCTTCCCAGTCTAAAACTAGCTATACACCTTTAGCTCATTTATAAACCAGAGAAAGTTCAAACTAGACTGTCTCTGTAAATGGATCTTAAGTTAACAACTTTATAGATAATCACAAGAACAAATTTCCAGAGGTCTAATTGTAGAATGAAGGTTATTAACACAAGGCAACCTAAGATACTATGCCAATTCTTTGTTTGCTAAAAGTCAGGCTGATAACATTGAGAAATGGCGCTGTCTCTGGTTGTTTACTCAAGAAATGCTTTGTGGCCCTAAAAATGAATCATACTTGTACAGAGTTCGGCTGTAAAGGGGGGCTGTGTAGAGCCATATAGAGAGCTGTTGTGTAAAGAGCCATGCAGTATGTGTGTATATATGTGTGTAGAAAGAGCTGAGTGTAGAGATGTATAGATAGAAGAGAGATAGAACAGCAGCTGTGTAAGGATGTGTGCAAGAAGAAAGATGTAAGAAGTAGTGTGGGAGAAGTGTGAGAGATGTAAGAAGTGAGATAGAAGTCTAAGAGATGGTGAGAAAAGTGTGAGAGAAATAGAAAAATTCATGACTGTGTGTATAATGAATGGAGAATGTAACTGTATGGAGACAAGGAAGATGAAGCTGTATAGAAAAGAGAGGTAACTGTGTAAATATGTACAGTTGTGTAACAGAAGAGTGTGGAGAATATAATGAAGTGGAGTCAGATTTTCAGAGACAATTAAACCTTGAGAGAAGGAATTAGAACTTAGAAGAGTCAGAAACTAGCAGGACTTAGGACTGTAGTAGAATAATAGAGAGCATGATCTGAACAGCTCACGTGTGAATTTATTCCATTTCTAGAAGTTTCCCTCAGATACAAAAGTCTTAAGTTTTGTTTCTCTATGCTGTGGACCTTTTCTTTGAGCCCTGATTGCAGCCTTTGAAGCTGGTCTCTATGGGATGTTTTAAGCAAGACAATGTGGTATTATCACAATGCAGACTTGGGTCTGTTGAGATGGTTCAGCAGGTAAGGATGAACACTGCCTGATTACCTGAGTTTGAATCCTAGGAGCACACATAGCGGAAAGAGAGAACTCTGACTTCCATACACAAGGCACACACATAATTATTAACTAAATGTAATTTTAGAAATTAAGAAAATAGACTCTAATAAAATAAAATGAAATTCAAGAGATTTATAAGGGGTTGGGGATTTAGCTCAGTGGAAGAGCGTTTGCCTAGCAAACACAAGGCCCTGGGTTCGGTCCTCAGCTCCAGAAAAAAAAAAATCAAAATCAAGAGATTTATAACTTCAAGTGTCTAGTCAATTGCTTTGATAAAGGTGCCAAAGAAATTAAATGGAACCATAGATTTTTAAAAAAGTTTTTTCTTGTTGTTTGCTTTTGTTTTGAGATAGGATCTCTTTTTTGAAAATATTTATTTTTATTTTATGTGAATTTGTGTTTTGCCTGCATGTATAACTATGTAAGGGTGTCAGATCTTGGAATTACAGACAGTTGTTAGCTGTCATGTGGATGCTGGGAATTGAACTCAGGTCCTCCAGAAGAACAGTCAGTGCTCTTAACCGCTGCGCCATCTCTTCAGCCCTTAAAAAGTTTTTTGAATAGGACTAAGCTAAATGCTTAGCACAAATGCCAGTAGCCCAAGCACTCAGATATGGTGAGATCTGAGGCACAGACAGAAGAATTCTGGGACACCTAAAGGCCAACTTCCAAACAGGGTGGATGTCGGGGACCATTACCCAGACTTGTTCTCTGACCTCCAAATGCATGTCTCTACTGACATGCACACATTAATGCACGCACAGACTTAACACCATTAATATCTGTAAAGTCTTTAAAACCCTGATGCAAATAGGGTATTTGTTCTTTTTAAAAACTGAACTTAGACTTAAAAAAAAATCTAAGAAAAAAAAAATCAAAGTTCATCAGAGATTTAAAGGTAAGTTCTAAGCTGGCAAATCTTCTGGAACAAAATGGATAAAATCAAAGATTTCTTAGAAATGACACCAAATGTATGACTTGGTTGATATTTCTGGGAGGCCCTTTCTTTTCTGAGGGCAGGTGAAGGGGGGATCTGGAGTGAGGGGGAAAGAGTGGAGGGAGGACAGGAAGGAAAAGCTGCAGTTGGAATGTAATGTATAAAAAGAATAAAAATTTAAAAAATGAACAAATTGGATTTTAAAAGAAAAGCCACATTTTAAAATTTGAAAATATTATATTCATACTATAA
Organism: Sigmodon hispidus; assembly: GCA_004025045.1. NCBI lineage: Eukaryota > Metazoa > Chordata > Mammalia > Rodentia > Cricetidae > Sigmodon > Sigmodon hispidus. The sequence continues at coordinate 171,810 of PVIH01002506.1, read as the reverse complement.
AACTGTAAGCAATAGACTAAGGGGAAAATAGCTGAAACTCATATATCTAGTAAAGAATTTGTACTACAAAACCCCCATTTATACCAGGCATGCTGGCTTACACCAGCAATTCCAGCACTTGGGAGATTGAGGTAGTATTTCTGTGAGTTCTAGACAGCTTGGCCTGTATTGTGAGACCCTGTCTTAAACACACACACACATACAGGAAAGGGGGTGGCAAGAGAGGGTTTTAACCCAAATTATAACTTAAATACATAAATGTATCAGCAATGCAAAAGAATAAGTAATACATATATAGTTGGGAATTAAAAAGTTGAATCCATTCTATAGAAATTCAAAGGTTGGCTGAAGATGTGGGTAGCATCCTGGAAGTGGGGGGAAATCAAGAAATATGGATATTCTAATACCAATATCTCTCTAGCACTTGTCTCCCACTGGGTTCTAGAATACCAGGATGTAGTGGGATTATGTTGTTGCATTGTAAATAATTGTCCCGCCTACTGGTTTAATAAAAATGCTGATTGGTCAAAGGCAGACAGGAAGTGAGGGTGGGGCTACCAGACTAAGAAAACTCTGGGAATAGGAAGAATAGAGCAGAGATGTCACAGAGAAGCCAGAGAGACACCACAATGAGATGGATATGAGATGCAGAGGACAACTATGTTGCTCTGATAAAAGGTACCAAGCTACATGGCTAAACAAATTACGAATCAGGAGCTAGTTTAAGAATTGAGAGTTAGGCTAGAGAGATGTCTCAGTGGTTAAGAGCACTGACTGCTCTTCCAGAAGACCAGGGTTCAATTCCCAGCACCCACATGGCAGCTCACAACTGCAGTTCCAGTTCCCAGTTCCAGATAAATAAAGATTTTTTTTTTATTTTAAAAAAGAAAATAATTAAGAATTAGCAAGTTATATGCCTGGACCATAGGCCAATCAGCATAAAATTAATGTAAGCATCTGTGTGTTTCAGTGGGACTGTGGGTTTGTGGGTCAGAACCTCAGGACTAGGTCAGAAAGGCCAGGCCAAAAAATTACTATTACACCAGGAGTAAAATATTTGTTCTCCAGGTAGAATCTTTTTAGGGAACTTGGCTAATTTAAGAGAAATAGCTTGACTATATGGAAAACAGATAATCTTCAAACAAAACACAGCCTCTAGCTAGTCTCTAGAAAAGCTCACAGTTGGCCACAGCTGTCTGATTTGTCTCCTTGTGTTCAGGGCATTGTAGTTTTGCTTTCACACTGAACGGAACTAACAAGGATGCATAAACAAGGCACTGAACAGAGAGTAAAGCAGAAGTTTGAGAGCTGAACTATATGAAAGCCCCTGAAACCTCCGACTTGTCCTGGACCACTCACTAAGAAGGAATTGGCATGTCATGGCAGCACATAAGCATCCCTGTGGTGAGAAGTGAACAAATCCCCCTTTGTTTTATGAATAAAATAACAGATGTTGCTTAAAATAGATACAGTAAGACACAATAAGAAATACATATAGTATATGTAGGGGGCTGGAAAGATGGCCTCGCAGTTAAGAACATCAGATGCTCTTGCAAAGGACTCAGGTTCACTTCCCAGAGCCCACATGACAGCTCACAACTTTCTGCAACTTCAGTGCTGGGGGATCTGACATACTCTTCTGGCCTGTGTGGCCCCAGCCATGCAACTGATGCACATATATACATGCAGGTGAAACACACATACATGGAAAATAAAAATTAAAAAATCTTTTTAAAAAAAGAATAGTAGATATAAACCTGGCATGGTGATGCCAGATTATAATCCTAGCACAAAGAAAACAGAGGATGGCTAGTTGGAAACCAGCCTGAACTATATAGAAAGTTCAAAGTCAGCTACCTAAAGTCCTGCCTCAAACAGACAAGGGCTAAGCTCGTAGCCCAGTATTAGTATACACTGAGTTCAATATCCGACCCTGCAGGATAAAAATAATCCATACATAAATCCAACAAATAAATAGAAAAGTCTCATGCTAACTGTAATAGCAGAAACATTAACTACCTTGCATGGACCACGGAGCATTTATTAGGTATAAAAATAATGACAGAGAGTAAAGGTCACCAGCTGGGATACTTTTGTCTTTAACATCAACAAATTTCCACCATATCGTATAATTTATGAACTGAGACACTGACCCTCAGAGAAGTTGAACATTTCCACATGTTTACTCAGAAAATATCAGTGAATTAAATTATGTTTGCATGGCAAAGTTCATGCCAGTCTGATATGAATACTTGTACTCTTTGTGAATTTAATGTAAATATTTGAATGACACTATCTGATGCCAAGTAAGCACTAATCTCAATTTGAAAACTCATGAGTGCATGAAATTTAATTTTCTAGGTACTTAAAACTCCAGCTTAATTTCCCTAGACACCTTATTAAACCTGATAGTAGAAATTAAATCACAATCAATTTTAAGTTTTCTCCCAGGACACTTTTCATCAGCGTTGTGTTGACGTTAGAGTTGTGTTGATGTTCTGAGGGGGATGGGAGAGGGCATGGAAGGCTCCAGGCTCCCTGCTCCTGCCCTCTTCAGCCTACCCTAAATCATCAGCTCACAGAGAGAGCTGGTGTGCCACGCTTGGTCTCAGCAGTGAGGCCCTTAGTGACTGGAAAGTCCTTCTCCCCTGCTGCTTTTGCACCCTTCTGGGGTATTCTGGGGCATTCTGGGCTTCATTGCTTTATTTCTGTACTTTTCTGAGCTGCCAAAAGCTCTGATGGTTTTAAAGTTCCCACTGGCCTAGACACTCATCTCAGCCTTCCTTCCTCATCAATGGCCATTGCCTCCAAGCCTGGACAGTAACCAAGGGTGTTCCCTGTTCTAGACCTACAGTGCTGTGTGGGATTCTATCATTTCCCCTTCAGACTCAGCCTGGATGTGAGAACCTGCAGAGTAAATGCCCCTTCCCTGGGACTCACTATCTCTGAGATAGCCTCTTTGTCAGTTTTTCTTTCAATGAGAAATCTAGGAAATAAATAAACCTTGCCATAGCTTTTCCTCCTGACTACGGCCCCTACTAGGTTTGAACTGGACTCCCTACAGACTAAATAATAATAGACATTTGTAAAACATTCCACCCATTCAACACTGAATGTGCATTCTTCTCCATAGACTTGGATACAGGATAAATCATAATGGTAGACTATAGAGAGGCTGGAGCAATGGCTCAATGAGTAAGGCCACTGACTGTTCTTCCAAAAGAACTGGGTTCAAGTTCCAGCACCACAGGCACCAGACACACATGTGCTGGGCAGACACACATGCAGACTCAACATCCATACACATAAACAACAAGAAAAGAGTCAGAGCAACAAGTGAAACAGAAATTTATAAAAACACACAAAAGATGGGGTTCAGGGGTAAAGAGCACTGGCTGCTATTCCAGAGGACCCAGGTTCAATTCCCAGCACCCACATGGTGGCTCACAGCTGTGACTCTAGATCTAACACCCTCTTCTGGCTTTCTTTGACATTTGTTACAGATGTGGTGCACTTATATACATGCAGACAAAGCACCCACATACATAAAAAATAAAATAATGCACACACAACATTAATAATTCAATGAGTTGATCCTTAGAAAAGTTAAAATAGCTAACGCTATAGCCAGATTAATGAGGAAAAAAAGAGTTTTCAAGGACTCAGAAAAAATAACAGATGAAAAAGAAATATAGCTAATATGACATGTACAAAGGTCCACTAGGGATTTCTTTTTTAAAAAATTAATTTATTTAGTGGTGGAACAGACAGTAGCATCCTATTGAACACGTGAGGGTCAGAGGCCACTTTGGAGAACTCTTTCTTTCCTCCAGATTCTGGCCATCACGGTAGACAGTAAATACTTTACCCACACAGCCAGCTTCCAGTCCCCATTTCTATGCAGAAGTAGATTCAATAATTTGGGAAATTTAGAAGAGATGGAAAAAATTACTGAAACCATACAGCCTACAATAGCCACATCAGGAAGAAATAGAAATCCCAAGTTAACTGATGAGGAACATTGAGACAGACAGTAATAGAAATCTGACACCAAAGAAAAGCCAAGGACTGTACTACCCAAGTGACCTACAGATTTCACGCACTGTGTTTTAGAGTACCAATGATAATGACATTTTCTATAGGAACAGAAATAAATGTAAAGATTCATATGGAACTGATACTGTCAGGGTTGAAGGTTGTCAGGGCTGCAAAAATAGCTTTTCATCTGTCGACTTAAAAATAAAAAGGCAGAAAAAGGAAGGTTTTAGCACTTAGCTAAGAATTATTTAAAGCAAACACACATACAACACACACACACACACACACACACACACACACACACACACACCAGTTCCTTCTGGCAGGAAACATCCTATCATGTCTTTGACTTTGAGAATGAGAAGAGCCAAGATGTCTGCCAACTCAAATGTTTAAGTGAAAAATACATCAGTCTTCCAGAGTCTCTTTTCCTTGCTAGGGAAAGATCAGTTTGACTTCTAGTCTTTCAGATGCACCAAAGACCTAAACAGCCTCAGGATGTTTTGAGAACAAATAAGAAAAATGGGAGGAGAGTTCATATCACCTGACTTCAAAATATACCAGAAAGAAATAGTAACCAAACATCATGGTGCTGTCAAAAGAATAAATGTATGGATCAATGGAAAACTCACACATAGACAAACACTTAGAGCCAATCAAATTTTGACAGCTGTACCAAGAACACAAACTGAAGAAAGGGTGAGCTCTTCAATAAATGGTGCTAGAAAAGTTTAGATATTCCATAGCCAGAAGATTTAAAACTAGACCTCTTATTGCTCATCACCTTCAAAAATCAACTAAAAATGAACTTACATATGAGACTAAAATTATTAAACTATTAGAAGAAAACACAGAAGGGGAGCTTCATGCTATTGATCTGGGCAAATCTAGAGTAAGACCTCAAAGTACAGAGAACAAAAGCAAAATGGTGAATGGTAATTTTTCTTTGAGGCTAGGTCTCGTATAGCCTAAGCTGGCCTTGAACTCTTGTGTATTGAAGGATGACCTTTTCTTTGAAACTCTGATCTTTCTATTTCCACCTCTCAGGTTCTGAGAATACAGGTAGGTATGTGCCATCACACCTGGTAACAAATCAAATTAAAAAATGCTTCTATAAGAAGAATTATGAGTGGCTGAAAGGCACTTGAAAATGTGTTCAACATCTTTAGCCATCAGAGAAATGCAAATCAAAACAAGTTTGAGATACCACCTGTCTGAATGACTAAGATAAAAGACACAGATGACAGCCTATGCTGGAGAGATTGCAGAGCAAGGGGAATACTCCTCCATTGTTGGTGGGAGTGTAAGCTGGTTCAGCCACTCTGGAATGCAGTATGGCAGTTTCTCAGAAAACTGGGAATCAATCTCCCCAAAGACCCAGCAATACCACTTCTGGGTGTATACCCTAAAGAAGCACATTCCTACTCCAAAGGCTCAACTATGTTCATAGCAGCATTATTTGTAATAGCAAGAACCTGGAAACAACCTAGATACCCCTCAACTGAAGAATGGATTAACAAACTATGATGCATTTACACAATGGAGTACTACTCAGCAGTAAGAAAAATGATATCCTAAAATTTGCAGGCAAAAAGATGGATGTGGAGAATATCCTCCTGAGCAAGGTATCTCAAACCCAGAAAGATAAGCAGGGATGTACTCACTCATTGGTGGACTTTAAACAAAAAAAGCTTAATATGTCCAAGCTGCAAACCACAACCAGTGAACAGCTTGGGATCTGAAACACCTTGGACTGGCACCTTAAAGACCATTTCCTCCAGAGAAACACTTGAGCTAGTCTTGATGTGGGGATGAGTAAAGCGGATCTGCCTGGAGTGGATGTTGAACTAAGTTACCTTGGGACCTTGAGACCTCCTGCCCTTGCTGGGGAGGAGATGAACTGATGGAGAGAAGAGAGAGTGACTGGGAGGGGTGGGCGGGGAAAGGGAGTCTGAACAAGGGAGGGGATACATGGATAAAAAAACAGTCATTTTTTTTACAATAAAAAAAAAAACCTTAAAGGAAAAAGAAATACTATGATTAATATCAGGGTTTCAATGGCTTTGTAACTTTTAAAGGATTGGTTTATTTTTTTTAAGTTTCATAGAATAATATGACACGTATTTGTCATAGTTCTTTAAGTTATAGTAGAATTGGGTAGTAAGTTCATATTTTCCTGTGTTTGTTTTTGTTATTGCTGTTTTTATTTTTAGTATGAATATGAAATATTTTATTAGTATTTTAAGTATTTCAAGGTTCCAAAGTATGCATTTGTTAAAATCATTCATTGAATTTAGGTTTAATTTTGCTATCTAAAAACTCACCAGTTTTTTTTTTTTTTTTTCAGAATCTTCAGTTTATCGAAACAAGTTTATAATGTATGTCCTTATGATTTTCGGGAATTTCATTCACATATGTTAGAATGTTTGTGTTTCAATTTCTAGTTTTATTGAAGTTTTCTTCCCTTTTTTTCTTTTAATTTGGTTAAGAATTTTCCATTTGTGTTTAATCTTTAAAAATAATGAAAAAATGCTGCTATATAGCAGATATCAGAATAAAGAGATTACCTTTGGAACGAGGTGGAGGTATTTTAAAATTATGCATCTGACAGAGTTAACATCCAGAACATAAAAGGCTCTAAAAATTCTCAACAGTCAAAGGAAACAAAAATAAATATTTTGATTTATAAATGGCTTAGAGGTTTAGAGCTCTTTTAACTCTTGCAGAAGACCTAGGACCAACCCTAGCACCAACATGATGGTTTACAACCATTCATAACCCCAGTTCCAAGAGGCCCAGTACCATCTTCTGGCCTCTTTGGACACCAGGCACACACCTGGTACACCTAAATACATGAAGGTAAAACACTCACAAAATAAAATAAATAGACCAAAATATTTTAAAAAGTCAAAATTGAAAAGAGAGAATATCAACTAAATCTGTGAGTAAAAGGGGCTGTCGTTCACCATTGATGAGGATGCTAATCAGTTCATCATGTATTATGGAAAGCAATAGAGAGATTCCGCAAAAACCCAAATGAGAATTACCTTACTGTTCTCTAATCTCACTTGTGTGTATATTTCTGTCTTAGTGTTTCCATTGCTGTGACAAAATGAAATGACCAAAAGCCACTTGTGTAGAAAAGGATTTATGATGCATGAATCCTAAGAAGTCTTAATCAATAAAAACCCAGAGTTAGAGATTGAGAGTGAAAGCCGAAAGATCAGAGAAGCAGAGCAGCTGCCACTGGAAACTTTACCTCTACTAATCCTAAAACTGAATGGCAGGGGGAGGGGAGGAGCAAGATTCTGCTCCTGTCTCCACCTCCCTTGTGCTGGGATCAAAGGCATGCACCCTCCCCCCCACTATCCACCTTTGTCTCTCCTTTAGTTTAAGTTCAATCTCCTTAAACCAGGGTGGCCTTGAACTCCTGATCTTCCTGCTTCCTCCTCCCAAATACTGGGATTAAAGGGGTGTGCCACTGCCTGGCCTCTATGGTTAACTAGTGGCTGGCTCTGCCCTCTGTTCAGGCCAAGTTTTATTTGTCAGAACACAAACAAAATATTGTACAACAGATTTATTTCATCTTATAAGTTTTAGTTCTAGGGAAGTCAAAGTAGGAGGTACCTGGAGGCAGACTCTAATGCAGAGGCCATGGAGTAGGTACTGCTTACTGGATTGCTCAGTCTGCTTATAAAACCTACAATGGACTGGGCCCTTTCAAATCAATCATTATTTAAGAAAATGCCCTACAAGAAAATCTTATGGAGGCATTTTTGGATATATAACAATATCCAAAAGAAATGAAATCAGTATAACAAAGAGATAGTTAAACCTCTATGTTTATTATAGCTTCTTACAGTGTCAAAATGTTTAATCAATTTAAATGTCATCAGAAAGTAAAAAATATCAAGAAGCTGTGGTGTGTTCACATAGAGGAGGATGGTTCAGTTGTCTAGTCCTCTGTAACAACTTACATGAGTCTGGAGGACATTGTCTTTTAAAACTAGATTGTCTGTGTAATGAAAAAAGTTCACTATGAAACCAGTTATTGGGTGTAACTAACATATGCTAGTAAAACCCCCCGCTCTTATGGAGATGGAGTACACACAGAATACTAGTTATCATTAGCTGTAAATGCTGGAGGCAGGAAGAGATTGTACAGCAGATAAAGTTGAGACAATGTGTTTTAATGGACAGGAGTGTGACAGTATCATAGATTTCTTTTTTTTTTTTTAACTTTATTTATTTGTTATTTATTTATTTATTTATTTATTTATTTATTTAAACTTTATTTATTTATTTATTTGGTGTTTGCCTGGAACTGGAACTACAGACAGTTGTTAGCTGCCATGTGGGTGCTGGGAATCGAACCCGGGTCCTCTGGAAGAGCAGACGTTGCTCTTAACCGCTGAGCCATCTCTCCAGCCCCCATAGATTTCATAACAATAATACAGATTTCAAAACAGTAGCATAACTATAATATAGATACAGTGTAACAATACAGATCTCAAAACAGCCAGAAAACAGAATTTCATGCACTCAGCACACCAAATTATACATATTGGACATGGTGATTACTTGATCATTGCATATTAAATAAGCATTTTAGAAAGTATTATCAGGCTGGGTGGTGGTAGTGCAGGCCTTTAATCCCAGCACTTGGAAGGCAGAGGCAGGTGGAGCTCTGTGAATTTGAGGTCAGCCTGATCTACAAATTCAGTTCTAGGACTCTTAGACAGAGAAACCCTGTCTTGAAAAACCAAAAAAGTAGTATCAGAATCAGTAAGGTAGCTCAGTGAGTAGTGGCAGTTGCCACCAATGCTGACTATAGGAACTTCATCCCCAAATCCACACAGTGAAAGCAAAGAACTGACTCCCATGCTATCCTCTGACTTCACATGCTTCGGTGGCACACATGCTCACATCCACACTCAGATGCAGAAAACAAATTAATCTGTAAATGTAATAAAAATGATAAGATCCTTTTTCATTCCTTTTTTTGTTCCTATCCCTTGGGGGGTGGGAAGAGAGAGAGAGAGACAGAGAGAGAGAGAGAGAGAGAGAGAGAGAGAGAGAGAGAACTCTTTCTCCAGTGGGGTGGGGTTGGGGTCAGGATAGGACTGATCAAAACTCCATTCTCTAAGAGACTTCCCTACATCCCTATAGCAAGACAACTATTTAATATTATATAGTTAATTATTTTGGAGGTATGATAGAACTTATTGCCTAAAAAGTTATTCTTTTAAACGTTTAATGCATATAGTCTACTTCAGTATTAACTGTTATTCTTAATTTGAACAAATAACAAAACCTTTTGTTTGAAAAGTTGTAAGTAGCAGCCAAGAGATGTGAGAGGCTCATTAGACTTAAATCTTTGGGGACCCAAGGCCCCTTCAGACTAGGGAGATAATTAGATCCCTTAAGAAAACAAAGCCATCCTGACTGTCTCCAGCCCCAGATGCAACTCAGGCTGGTTCCACTGCCAGTCACACGCTCCACAGCTGGTCCTTCCAGCCATACCCTGTATGTGACCACATACCATAAATGGCTCCACCCTTCAGTGATCCTGGCCCACTCTGTCTCTTGTCCCATTGCTCACTCCACCTGTGGATCAATCTACCATAAATGTTCCACTCAGTCTCTTCAGCATCAGCCTCTAACCCTCACCTCATCCTTGACAGCATAGGCTCTGTCCCCTAAAGGCTTCTCAAACCACCCAGACTGCCACACCATCTTGAGATTCCAGTCAAGTAAACTAAGAGTACATACCAAAGGACAACCAGCACCTTGGTGCATAGACATACATACAGACAAAACAAACCATACATACACAAAATAATTAAAAAAACATTTGAATGAATGTAAAGGGAATAGTAATAAAATGACTCAAGTCTAAGAAAACACAAATGACTGAATGAAATAATGCAGTGAATTGAGGATGGAATTGAATTCAATAAAGAGATAGGAAACACCAAGGAAAGCCAAAACTTAAGTAAAATGCTCAGTAAGATTAACTAAAAATATTAGTGGAAAGCTCCATTAATAGAGAATCACATAGAAGACAAAATAGAGGAACTGGACCATCCAATCAAAGCAAGTAACACATTTTTAAAAGTACATGAACAGAATGTGCAGGAATTTTGAGACACCACGAACAGACCAAATCTATGAACTACAGGCATTGAAGACAGAAGGTAATCTTAAATCTTAAATCATAGTTAATATTTTCAGTATAACTGAAAAACAAGATTTGTCAAACCTTAAGAAAGATATGCCATCCATGCACACAGGTTCACAGACCACTAGACAGACAGGAGCAGAAGAGTAACTACTCAAGAATATTATATTGAAACACTGGAGTCACAGTGCAAAGAAAGGGGTGGTCACTTTTGACCCAGTCCTCAAGTGAAAGCCACAAGAAAAGGGGCTGAGTCATCTACAAAGGCAAAACAATCAGAACAATGACTGGTTATTTGATGGAAAATTTAAAACCAGAAGAGTCTGAAAAGGTGTATTCCAAGTTCTGAAAGGTCACAACTATATTATACCCAGAAAAACTATCTGCTAAAATTGAAGGAGAAATAAAAACTTTCCATGATAAAAATAGATTAAAGAAATAGGTGGTCACTAGGCTTGCCCTCCAAAGGATAGTGGGGGAAATACTTTGGGCTGAAGAAAAATATGTACACTTAAGAAGTCACAAGGGAAAAGAAACAGGACCAGGCAGTTAATCAAAAGAGATTTTTAAAAAATTCCTCAAAATTACAGGAATTAATACATATTTTTCAATAATAACTTTGAATATTAATGGTCTCGATTCACCAGTAAAAAGGTACAGACTAGCAGAATGGATTAGAAAATAAAGATGTGAGATGACTCAGTGAGTAAAGGCATTTGCTGTCAAGCCCATCAACATGAGACAAAGAATGCCTCAAACAAAGCTATAGGAGACAAAAAGTTTACATAAATCCCATTGAATTTGTTTTGTGTTGGTCATCTACTGGTGGACATGAGGCCTTCCATTATGTGTGGTTAATATACCCAGCAAGACTCCACTGGAGAAGACTAATTTTGCCTGTACTGATGGGTACTAATTGCAGATAGATCTTTGGTTAGAGATGGGAGTCTTTGTCCATTTCTCCCTCTCAGTGTTGGGACTCTGTGTTGGTTGAACTTGTCCATGCTGCTACAGTATCTGTGAATTCATATGTGCATTAGGCCTATTCTGTCTGGAGGACACTATTTTCTTTGACTCACCTATAGCCTCTGGCACTTACAATCTTTCTGTCTTCTCCTCCTCATAGCTGCTTAAGCTCTGAGAGGAATGTTTGATGAATATATCCCATTTTGGACTAAATTGTAAAATGTCTGTAGCCATCTGTGCATTGCTCAGTTGTAGGTCTCTGCATATGGTACCCTCTACTGCAAGAAGCTTCTCTGAGGAGCGAGGCACTGATCATATATAGGTATGAATATAACAAAATGCCATCAAGAGTAACTTTAATGCTATGGTCCTTTAGCAGAGCTGTAGTATTTGGTTTTCTCCTCAGCTAATCGTCTAATGAGTCTCAAGTTTTTAATCACCCAGGTAGTGTCAGGCATGGGTTTCATTTCATGGAGTTGTCCTTAACTCCTACCTCCCCCTACCAGTGACATACTTTCTCCAACAAGGATACACTTCCTAACTTCTTTCAAATAGCACCACTACCTAATAACCAAGCATTCAAATATTTGAATCTATAGGAGGCACTTTTGTGGGATAATTCTATTGTACACTATAAAGATTTGTTATTTGTATTGGTTTAATACAATGCTGATTGGTCAGTAGACAGGCAGGAAGTGCAGGCAGGCTACTAGACTAGAAGAATTCTGGGAAAAGGAAAAGCAGAGCAGAGACACCAACCAGATGTAGAGAAAACAAGATAAGAATGCTGAACTGAGTGAAAGGTAGCAAACCATATGGCAAAACAAAGATAAAAATTATGGGTTAATTTAAGTGTAAACGCTAGTTAGTAATATGTTTGAGCTACTAGCCCATCACTTACTATAATATTAAGCCTCTAAATAACTACTTTATAAGTGGCTGTGGGACCTTAGGTGGGAATGATTTGTCCAGACTACAGGCCTGGACAAGATAGAAAAATTTCTGACTACACATTTCTATTCAAGCTTCCACATTCTGCCCCATAGACTTGTAGCCATATCATAATGCAAAAAAGTCCCCATAGTCTATAATGGTCTCAATACTGTTTAAAGGTTCAAAGTTTTGTTCTCTTCTGAGACTCAAGGTAATCTCTCAACTGTGGCCCTTGGTAAAATCAAAACCAAAAGCATAACACATACTTCTAACATATAATGGCACAGGTTATACATTACTATTTCAAAGGGAGGAAAAGGAACAGAGTAAGGAAATGCTACACCAAATCTCAGCTGAAACCCAGCAAGGCAAACTCTAAACTCTGCATCTCCATGTCCGATGTCAAATGCCCTTCTGATCATCTACTCCTCTTAGCTTTGTTGACTGCAACACACTTCTTTTCTCTTGGGCTGGTCCCCTACTGTGTGGCAGGAATCCAATGACTTTGGCATCTCCTAAGATCTGGGGTCTCCAGCAAAAACCAGGCTTCATTTTCATAGCTTTACACAATGATCTTTCTGGGGCTCCATGCAGGGACACCTCAACACATTCCTGGCCTCAGCAGCTATCCTTAGATGTAGAGAGAGATCCCACAGGCTATTTTTTGTATTCTTGACTCTAAAGCCAGAACCATATGGCCAAAGCTGCCAAGTTCTTCTGCTTGCTGGGGCTTGGAACAGGCCTCTCATTCAAATGAATTTTTGCTAGCTTTCTATTTTTGATGGTTTCCTTTACTGCCTAAGCTTGATTGTCCTGGAACTTGCTCTGTCGACCAGGCTAGCCTTGAATTTAAAGATTCACATGCTTCTGTCTCTGAGTGCTGGGATTAAAGGTATGTACCACTTCATAGGGTCCCAAATTTTTCTTTAATTCCTTTTCACAAGTTAGAAGATCAGCTGGGTGGGGTCTTGAACTGAGGTCACCACCACTCCTTTTATTTCTTTTAGGATCTAGCTTTGCTTTAAACCATTTTATCTCTTAGAGCACTGGCCTTAGCTCCATTACACTTCCTGGTGCTCCTTTTCTCCTCAAACTAAATATTTCATATTTCCCCTTGTTTACCTTTCTCCCTCTTATTATAGATCTCCATAAGATTGATAATAATCAAACAACTCAGTCAATACTAAGCTTTCTTGAAATTTCCTTTGCCAATGCTATTAGTCACACATTCTTCAATTTAGCCTTTGGCAATTTTTTTGGACAATGGCAGAAAACACAGCCATAAAATATCACAAGAATGGTCTCTTGGAAATTTACTGATAGTCTTATCCTCTGAAACCTAATGAGCCAGGCTGTCATAATCTACATTGCTCTTAGGACCACTATCTTCCATCCTTCTGCTAATATGGCCCATTAAGCCCAGTTAAGGCTTTTAACTGCTTTCCTAATCCATAGTCCAAAAGTCCAAATTCCTTCAACATCAGCATGGTCAGGCCTGTCATAGTAATATCCCATACTCTGGTACAAACTTCTGCTTCAGTCAGTGTTCTATTGCTATAAAGAGACACTATGACCATGGTAGCTCTTACAAAGGAAAGCATTTAGTTGGGGCTTGCTTTCAGAGGTTTAGTCCATTGTTGTAATGGCAGGAAGCATCATAGTGGGCAGGCAGGCAGGCAGACAGACAGACAGACAGATGAAGAGAATTTACTAGAGCGGCTCTCAAGCTGTGGTTTAGTTCAACAATGGCTGTCTCCCAATAGAAAGTGTGAGAATCCAGTGGTTGTTCAATCTCTGAGGTTGTATGTCTCAGCTGATCTTCAGTAAACCTCAGAATCCTAAAGAAGTAGGCTCTAATACTACTGAATCAAGAGCAAGGGCAAGTAGGCAAAAAGCAAATACTTTCTTTTTCCATATCCTTTATACATGCTGCTATGAGAAGCTGTGGCCCATATTTAAGGTGGGTCTTCCAACCTTAAACATCTGGCTTTAGGATGAATCTTCCCACTTCAAATAATTTAATCAAGAAAAATCTCTCACAGGTGTATCTAGCTGCTTAACTGCAGAGTTAGTCAAGTTGACAACCAAGAACAACCATCACAAGCCCACCCCTTGTCTACTTGTCACCCAATCATATATCTTTATAAAATGATTAATTTCTAAATGAAACAATAACAAGGCCATAATTGTGCCTAACTTATATAACTATGCCATGTATAACCACAAACATATTATATATTTTAGGATATGTGGCAATGTTTCTTGAGAGACATTCTTTTAGTGTCTCAAATCTTAAATATAAGAACCACTGATATCTCTCAACTGATGTTATATTAAATAGAGGAAAAAAACACAAATATTTGCACAAACACATTCTTAACAAAATATGGCAGAAGCAATCATGTCAGTTATAACCCTTATTTCTGCAACTGGTCACATGGCCTCAACTGGTATTTATAGCTATCTTCCTCTGTTACCCTTTATTTATTTCTTCAGCCCTCAGCAAGCAACTTAACAGGCCTTGCCTTTTTTTCCTGGGGAAGTGACCCATACCTCTATTCTTAAAGAGTCTGAGCCCTCTATCATCCTGCCTGGGCTGGGTTGTAGTAGTTTCCCAACCATAGGACATGGTAGCACCAAGAGATGCCCTAACGATCTCCTGCACTTCAGACATAATCTTTCATATCTCCATTGTGGAGAAGCAATTCAACCAACTTCTGTCTAAGTTACTATTGTACTTTTATGAACCAACAAAGCCCATTAAATAAAGCATTTAATTGGTGCCTTGTTCACAATTTTAGAAGGTTAGTTCATTAGCACCCTGGTGGGGAACATGGCATCAGTAAGGCATGCATGGTGTTGGAGAAGCCAACTCCTCATGATACATCTCCAACAAGGCCACACCTATGTATCTTTCCCCAAACAGTTGATCCACTGTGTACTAAGCCTGTAAATATATGAGCTATGGGGGGGCATTCTTATTCACACCATCACATTTTACTCCCTGTTCCTATAGCCTAGTTACCATATTTGTGATGGCTAAGAAAAGCTCCACTTTAAATCTGAGGCCAATCCTGTGAGCGACCTGAGGCTGTTAAGAAAATACCAGGAATTCTAGGAATAAAAGAAGACCCTAGATATTCTGTCATGCCCATGGAAGCACATGTTCAAAAGAATGGTGGTTTTTATATTTAAAACTAGCCTTTAGCTGAGCCTCAGTTCCAAGTTAGGCCACAGAAACTGAGGATAGCTGCAGCTCAAAATAAAAATTCAGCTAATTACAATTTAAATTGAGTCTGTGGCCTCTTGGTGTTTTCTGACGCTGTAACAATATTATAATGTAAAATGCATTTAGTACAATTTGGAAAAATCCCTGTAGTCTTTTACAGTCTCAACACTGTTTTAAAGTCCAAAGTTTTATGCCTCTTCTGAGACATAGGTGACATCTCAACTATGACACCTTGTAAAATCAAAAAGCAGATCACACACTTCCAACATACAATGGCACAGAATACACATCACCATTCCAAAAGGAAGGAAAGGGACATAGTGGAGAAATAATGAACTAAAAGGAAGCTTGGAACCCTTCCCCCATAGGCAGAAGCACTTTGGGCTGGCAAAGCTCAAATTCTGCGTCTCCATTTCTGATGTCAACGTGTTCTTCACATCTCTCACTCCTTTCAGCTTTGCTGACTGCACCCCCTCTCCCCACACACCTAGTCGGCAGGTATCCTTGGCAGATATCTCATGACTCTGGCATCTTGGGATTCCCCAGCTCAGTCCAGGAGTCACCTTACAGCTTCACGCACCAGCTACTCTGGGCTTTTATGCAGGGACTCCCTGGCACAAACCTGACCCCAGAGGCTCTCCTTAAGCATGGAGGAAGATTCCATAACCCTTTTCCTCTGCCCTTCTTGACTCTAAATTTAGGATCATGTGTTCAAATTTGGCAAGTTGCAGCGAGCCGCTTCTGGCCTGCAGAATGACGAGTCGCCACGAGTCGCCACACACACTCTTCTCAGATCACACAGCTCAGTTGAGAATGGTGGAGAGAAGAGGCCGAGCCTGAGATGCAGCCTGCTTATATAGGGAAGCCGGGGTGTGCGATTGGTCCCAACATAATGCCTCATTACCATATAGCTGGTGATTGGTCCAATGTAATACTCATTAGCATATGGATGGTGATTGGTCCAAAATAATGGATCATTAACATATTTGGGGGTCGCATCGGATAGGTCATTTCTCGATGCCTAATTAACATAAGCACATCGGATTGGTCACTACTCGATGCCTAATTAGCATAAGCGGCAATAGAATGTTCCGGCAAGCTGTGCACAGGCAAACCGCGCCCTACAGCAAGTTACACTGCCTTTTTTTGAAACTTGGTCACTTGAAGATTTAAATTTGTATAAGTTTTGACACCATTTTATTTATTCTATTACTGCTAGGCCTTCCTTTAAACTTTTTAATCTCCTTGTGCTGCACAGGACTTGACTCCAACATTATATTTCTTGGTGCTCTTTTGCTCCACAAACTGTACATTTTGTATTTCACCTGTCCCACTTGCTCTTTTTCATTATCGATTTGCATGGACGTGATCACTAATAAACACATGACATAGTCAGAACCAGACAGTCTTGAAATCTCCTCAGCCAATGACATTCAACCAAAACTCTTCAATTTAATCTCAGGTTTGGATAAGGACAAAACAAGACCACTTTCTTTGCCAAATTCTTACAAGAATGGTCTCCAATATCCCTCCCCTTTAAAGCTTAGTCCTCATTTCTCTCTACCATTTGTCACTCATGCTACTAGGGATCATCCACTAAACTCCATTTAAAGAATTCAATCACTTTTTAGTTTAAAGTTCCAAATTATTCCATATTCTTCCTCCAAACAAGAACCTAGTCAGGCCTGTCAGAGTAATACACCACTCCCTGATGTCACCTTCTGTCCTGTTATATTACTGTGAAGAGACACCATAACCAAGGCAACTCTACAAGAGAAAGTATTTAATCAGGGGCTTGCTTATAGCTTCAAAAGGTTACCCCATTATCATCATGGCTCAAAGTGTGGTACATGCAGGCAAGCATGGTGCTGGAGAAATAACTGAGAGCTGAAGAGAGAGAGAGAGAGAGAGAGAGAGAGAGAGAGAGAGAGAGAGAGAGAGAGCATGGACTTTTGAAACTTCAAAGCCCATGAACGATATACCTACTCCGACCATGTCATACCTCATTATCCTTCCAAAACAGCTCATCTGAGAACTAAGCAAGAAAATATGAGCCTATGGGGGTCCATTCTTATTTAAATTAAATTACCACAGTAATTTTTATTGTATTTATTATTGGCTATTTGTGTGGTTTAGGCATTGTGCTCACAGTGGATTTGTAAAAAGAATAAGACAATGTTCCTTTAGTTTTTATTTCATGGAATAATTTGAGGACTGTTGGTGTTAATTATTCTTTAAAGATCAGGTAGAATTCTGTGCTGAATCCATCTAGCCCTGGGCTTTTTTTTTTTTTTTTTTTTTGATTGGGAGACATTTAATTACTGCTTCTGTCTCACTAGGGGTTATGTGTCTGTTTAAATTGCTTATGTGATCTTGATTTAACTTTGGTGGCTTGTGATTCGATCCCTAACTCTTGTATTCTACAGGCCTGAAAAACCAATACCAAGACTTACTGCTAGCTAAACAATATCCAGGCCTACTTGAACCTACAGTTGTAGAGGTCCCTGAATTGCCTGAGGTCTAAATTCAGAGAACTTTTTCCTAGGCAGTCCTGTGTAATCAAGGAGCTTCAGGTCTATCTTTCCAAAAATGATACCTTCAATGAGTTAAAACTTTCAAAAAGGAAATGAATCACTGAGGAAAAACACTAGCGAGGTAAGCTAGGTGATCTCAGTTTGATCCCCAGAGGCCAACTTAGATGTGGCTGTACACATCTGGAGTTCCCCTATAATAACATAGGAGGTAGAGATGAGAAAATTATCCAGAAGCTTCAGGAACAGCTAGACTGGAACATTCAGAACAGCAAGAGACTTTGCCTCAGGAAGGTGCAAAGTGAAAACTAATGCCAAAAGTTATCCTCTGACCTCCACACATACATGCACATATATGTCTGTTCTCTTCCTTGTATACAAGTACATGCGTGTGCACGTGCACGTGCATGCATACACTCAAAAGGGAGTAAAATAATAAACCAACAGAAAAAGTAAAACAGTGTTGGGAGATTCTCAAAATAATGGCTGTTATTGTTCCTGGCTGCCCACCAGAACTTAATGGTGAGACCTTATTTCTGAAGATAGTACATTTTGTTCATAGGACATGAAAAAAATCAAGTTGATACTGACCAGGAAGCTTTCTTCCTGCTGCTAGTTTTCATAGCTTGGGAAGGTGCCAGTTAGCATGCTGGGGGAAAGTCATCAACAGTCTTACTCAGTTGCTAATCGTATGAGCTGAAATGATAACAAACATAACCAAATAAGCTCATGTGTGCAACAGAGGGCGTGAATGTTATAGGAAAAACCAGTTGTTTTTGGGTTGGATTTAAAGTCCACTCCATAAGAAAAAGCCCATACTTGTTACTGTAAATCCAGACAATAACCTAGCTCATAAGTGGAAAGCTCATAGACCCCAGAGTTGAATCTACCATTATTTTGCTAAATGGATATAGTGCCAAAGTGTTGTTAAATATATGTCCCTGGACACATAGATTAGTGTGATTCTTAGGCCTCACTAGAGAAGATTCTTTATTCAGTGGACTCATTGGGGTGGAAGGAAGAGGACACACAGGTGGAAGGTGGTACGGGTAGGATAATGCTCTTGTACAAGTGTAAATAACACTTGTTATTCATATTGGTTTAATAAAATGCTGACTAGCCAGTAGGCAGGCAGGAAATATAGGCGGGGCTACCAGACTAAGAGAATTTTGGGAAGAGGAAATACAGAGCAGGAGATGAGAGTGAGGCATACAGGAAGCAAGATGAGAATGCTGCACTGAAGCAAAGGTACCAAAGCATGTGGCTAAACATAAATAGAATCATGGGTTAATGTAAGAATAAGAGCTAGTCAGTAACGTACCTGAATTACTAGCCCAGAATTTACTATAATATTAAGCCTTTGAGTAATTATTTCATAAGTGGCTGCAGTACTGGCCTGGCAGGACAGAGAAACTCCTGACTACAGTATGAGTGGATCTAGGAAGAGTTAAGAGAAGGAATGAAGTGGATATGATGTATGTGTGAAATTCTCAAAGAAGTTATAAGTTGTTGGGGTTTTTGTTTTGTTTTGTTTCTTTGTTCCAATTAAAGCTTCACTGGAAGTTTCTGGAATTCTTAATCATAACAAAGTAAACTTTCAATCTGAGAGTTAGGTAAAGTAAAAGGAAAGGGACCTAGGTCCCTGTTCTAACTTGATAGTAATGAATCTCAAGGGAAAGAGAGCACCATCCAGCAAGAGCAGAGAATCTCAGGTGAGTTAAGTCTGAGCTACGCATCTTTGTGCATCTCTGAATTTCCATGGAGATCAAAGAAGAACTGTTAATACCCGGGGCCTCTTCCCAGTCCTCAGAGACAAAGGGTCTGCCATGTTGCTCTACCCCAAATCTTCTGTGGGCATGATGAGCTTGGAAGATCAAGTCCAGCAGCAGGTAAGAGACAGTCACTTAAACCATCAGTTGAGTCATCAAATGGAATCCCCTAATATAGGAACTATCAATGGGTATCTTACTCTCTTAGGAAAGTGACACGTGGGGTCAGGAGCACCAGCAGACACTTCAGGAGTTCGTAAATCCAATTCTGGTAAGTATCCAGAGATAACTCATTTTGGGGGAGGATTGAGAGAGGGAATAATGGGTTTAGGGAAATCATGAAGGTTTTGTGGTGCGTGAAGCAGTGGGACAGGACATGTCTGAGTTTGTGAACTGCTCTGGAGTGTCCATCTTATGAAAAGTCTGATGATTCCCTGAAAAAGCATAGTCCTTCAAGCAATACTGTAGACCCAGAAGATTCCATAAAAAACAGTATTAGTCAAGTACTGCAGCCACCAGGGAGGAGGGTGATATGCCAGTTGCAATGTTTGAAGTAGAGATGATTGATCTTTAGGACTCTGC
Source organism: Sigmodon hispidus (assembly GCA_004025045.1). NCBI lineage: Eukaryota > Metazoa > Chordata > Mammalia > Rodentia > Cricetidae > Sigmodon > Sigmodon hispidus. Next base: position 151,581 of record PVIH01002506.1, on the reverse strand, counting down.
CTAAACACCGGTGATTTGTTTTTAGCCGTCTGCTGGCAGACTGAAGTATAACTGCTTCTCTGGCTCTGTCTCACTTCTCAAGTATCTTGATTGCAGTGCAGCCCCATGGATCACAGAATCTCCAAGGTTTTTCTAAACTTCCTTTGTAAAATAAAACAGAAACATCACTCCATCCTTTTCTATCCTCTCTCCAGCCCCAGTCAGTGTCTTTCTTTCAGTTCCTCACTACCCTTCTCAAGATGATATCCTCCTCCTCCTCTTTGATGATTATACATACATATCTAGGATATGTGTGCACAGATATATAAGTATGTGGAGGGGAGATATTTTCACAAGATTCCATTCCGAGACAAAGAGCTATAGGTAACCGTGACTGCTAAGAGAGGGAGAATTAGCATCTTTCAGGAATGAGCCCCTTATGGCTTTTTGCTATATTTTCAATCATTTATTTCTTCTTTGCCAGCAAAATGTTCTACCCAACTCTAAACCCAAATAAGCTTGCCCTGCCCATTTCTCTTATTTTCAGATTTAGAATATTACAAACAATAATATAAAAGAATGGCCACTCATAATCCTCCATTTGTGCATGTCCATTTTCTCCTCTAGTGCCTTGCATTTCTCCATAAAACACATATTTTACTCATGCACAATGTAGTATGTTGCCATTTCGCAGATTTAAACATATCACATTAGTTCCTCCTCCTGTCTGTGACAGAGTTTATTTCACATACAGAAAGAAGCTTGCCTTGAGCCAATGTGAAGATACACATCTGTATTCCCAGTATTTTAGAGGGTGAGGCAAAAGGATTGCGAACTTGGGGCCAATCTAAGGACAATATTAACTCATATGTCTAGAAAGATTAATCACTTAAGGTAAAAGATATATTTTCTAAAATTGAGACTGAATTCATGAATAACTCTGCCTGATTATTTTCTATTACTATTGTTTGATTTGATTATCGTGGATATTATACAAACCACTAAATGTGGTAAAAAAAATCTTTTTACTTCTACATATCAGTTTCATGTACATGTGTTCCTCAAAAAATAGTACTCAAATAATTACAAAATGTTTATAATAATGACATTTCATTTTTTGACATAAGGTAATCAAAGGTGTAAAATGCATGATCTATGAGCACAGCTATATAGTACATAGATGGTAACTAACAATAGAAAAAAATGCAACGAAATTCATATAAAACAGCTGCGGTGCTTGAAACCAGCCTCAAACATACTAGATAACGGCTGTGCCACAGAGCTCCCTTCCCAGCCTGCAACATCCAAGTCTTCATAGATTGGCAAAAGTGAGACGGCTCGGTGATTAAGAGCACATACTGCTCTTGCAGAGGACCTGAGTTCCGTTCCCAGGACCCATGTTGGGTAGCTCCAGCAAGGGATCCAACACCTCCAGTTCTGAGGATGCTTGTACTCGTATGCACATACCTGCACATAGACCCAAATATATATATTAGATTTTTAAATATATTTTAGATTTTAAAAGTATGTATATATATATATATATATATATATACATACTTTTAAAATCTAAAAATAAATCTTCAAATAAAAAAAATCCTTGTAGATGCTGTCTCTGGGGATAAAGATGAGCCTTTTTATTTCCTATTACTCTACACTTCTAAACTTTCTGTAATCAGCTGTTAATTTTATTATCATTATTATTATGTGCCATAGAGCAGATGTGACAGTCAGGGGACCACTTTGTGGCCTTGGTTATGTTCTCCCACCTCTATATGGGCTCTAGGGATTGAATTATGGTTGTTAGTCTCATATAGCAAGTGTTTTACCCACAGAACCATCTCACCATCTTACAGATAATATTTGTATAAATTTAACATATTTGAATTTTTCCCTAAACCCACTATATTTTTTTGTTACACTACCCTTATACTTTCCTACTAATTTTGATCATAAAGGAAGAAATGAAGATAGGTTTCTCTGTGTCCAGCCCAGGACTAAGTATTGGTTATGAATTATCTGCTTAGATGTTGGAAGGAGTTTCCATAGGTTCTGGTTTGTTTTTGTTTTTGTTTTCATATGGATAGAATGACAGTCTTAAGATGAGGTAACAGAAATTGAAACACAATCACAGTCTTCTTCTAAAATGCCTTCCATAGCAAGCTTGGTAAACTTTTCATCAATCTGGTGATAAATCTTTGATTCATTTGCAAAGGGAACTATTTTAGTGGATTTAGGAGTCCTCTTACAACATTTAAATGGATGTGGGGAAAAAGATATCATCCAATCTAAAATACTGAAAAAAAATTCCTAGCAGAAAAAAAGATAGGTTACATAAAAAGCTGTTTATTTTTTTCTAAGTAACTACCCCAAATTTTCTAGAATGATGTCAAAGTTTATGATCTGCTCTTGAGTCGGCAAGAGATTTTAATCACCAGCCTGAGGAGATGAAAACCCTAAGGGAGTCTCCAGCTCAAAGTGTAACACTCATTCCTCTGTATTGTTCAGGCTACATTGTCACCAGGTGCTCAGAGGTCAGGCCCCGATGTTGGGCATGATCCATGAACATCCTCAGCAGAGGTGGGAGGAGCCATGGAGAACAGCACCGCTGTGGCTGAGTTTGTTTTGCTGGGGCTGTCTGATGCCTGTGAGCTGCAGGTGCTCATTTTCCTGGGCTTCCTCTTGACCTACCTCCTCACACTGCTGGGAAACTTTCTCATCATCTTCATCACTCTTGTGGACAGGCGCCTTTACACCCCCATGTACTACTTCCTCCGCAATTTTGCTGTCCTAGAGATTTGGTTCACCTCTGTCATCTTCCCCAAGATGCTAACTAACATCATTACAGGACACAAGACCATCTCCCTACTTGGCTGTTTCCTCCAAGCATTCCTTTATTTCTTCCTGGGTACCACGGAGTTCTTTCTGCTGGCAGTGATGTCCTTTGACAGGTATGTGGCCATTTGTAACCCTTTACGTTACGCCACCATCATGAACAAAAGAGTCTGTGTCCAACTTGTGTTCTGCTCATGGATGTCAGGACTACTTCTCATCATGGTTCCCAGTTCCATTTTATTCCAGCAGCCATTCTGTGGCTCCAACATCATCAACCATTTCTTCTGTGACAACTTTCCACTCCTGGAACTAGTGTGTGCAGATACAAGCCTGTTAGAGTTCCTGGGTTTTGTTATTGCCAACTTCAGCCTCTTGGGCACATTGGCAGTGACTGCCACATGCTATGGTCACATCCTCTACACTATCCTGCACATTCCCTCAGCCAAGGAGAGAAAGAAAGCCTTCTCAACATGCTCCTCTCACATTATCATGGTGTCTCTCTTCTATGGCAGCTGTATCTTTATGTATGTCCGGTCTGGCAAGAGTGGACAGGAGGAGGATCATAACAAGGTGGTGGCATTGCTCAACACTGTAGTGACACCAACACTCAACCCCTTCATCTACACCCTGAGGAACAAGCAGGTGAAGCAGGTATTTAGGGAACATGTGAGCAAGCTCCAAAAGTTGAGACAGATATGAAGAAGAAGAAGAATAAGAATAAGAAGAAGAAGAAGAAGAAGAAGAAGAAGAAGAAGAAGAAGAAGAAGAAAACATCGTTAATTTGCCTGAACATTTGCTAATAAAACCTGCCCTGGTAACCATTGATTTTTCTCCAGGAGGGCAGTTTTGTGTGATGTGCCCTAAATGTACAGTACTTTCTTACATGTATCATAGTCCATTCTGTCTTGTTCAGAGACAACAGAAATTCCATTATACCAGTAATACATGTTAGATTTTGATATTTCAAACCTTAGCCTGTATCTGAATTTTATAATTTCCCCCATTCTTTGTATTATTATTACTATGAATAAAGAAGTCACATTTTCTATCCTTGTATATCCTTATTCAAGGTCCCTTCCCCCTCCCACCACATCAAGTCATTCTGTCTTCTCCACATCTCCCCATCCCCACCATGGGCAGGCGGTCCCAAGGTCCCACGGTCCCAATATTCCTTAGTTCAGCCTCCACTCCTGGCAAATCCAGTTTTCTCCCCTAAACATCAAGACTGAGTCAGGTGTTCCTCTTGGGTGAGTGGTATCCAAGGAGTCAGTCCAAGGTGTTTCTGATCCCAAGCTGTTCAGTGGTTGTGGTTTGCAGCTTGGGCATGTTTTGCTTTTTTGTTTGTTTGTTTGTTTAGAGTCCACTAGTGAGTGAGTACATCCCCTGCTTATCTTTCTGGGTTTGTGATACCTCGCTCAGGAGGATATTCTCCAAATCCATCCTTTTGCCTGCAAATTTTAGGATGTCATTTTTTCTTACTGCTGAGCAGTACTCCATTGTGTAGATGTACCACAGTTTGTTAATCCATTCCTCAGTTGAGGGGCATCTAGGTTGTTTTCAGGTTCTTGATATTACAAATAATGCTGCTATGAACATAGATGAGCTAATGCCTTTGGAGTGGGCATCTTTAGAGTATACACCCAGAAGTAATTTCCCCCATTCTTGAATGCTGAGAACAAACTTGGTATTTTTTGCACTTTTAAAATTTGATAAAAAGAATGCCTAAAGAATATATTCGTGGCTAGACTTTAGAAGTATTATAGATGGAAGAATTGACAAAGTTGTTTAAGTAATTGTGGACTAAGTGGATAAACATAATATAGGAAACACAAGGGAAGTCCTAACGAGTAGATGCATTAATTGGAAAGGTGCTGCAGGACACAAAAGGACCTAGCATGCCATAAAAGTCAACTCCCCCAGCAGCCATGGTGATGCATGCACTCTTTTGATCCCAGCACTCTGGAGTCAGAGGCAGGCAGATCTCTGTTAGTTGGAGGCCAGGCTGGGCTACATGGTGGGTTTCAGGGCAGTCAGAGCTTCACAATGAGACCCTGTCTTTCTAATAATAGACTGAAGTCAGGAAATGATTTCAAAGGCTGTTTGAGGTTGAGGGGGAGGGAGTACATAGGAAAATGCCACAGTGAATCTTATCACTTTGTATATTGACTTAAAAATTAATTTTAAAAGAAAATATTTAACTATTTAATAATATGATTTTTCAATTGCATTAAAAATTATTGAATACTTAGGCTAAATGTATGGCTTTTAGTTCTTAAGAACTATAAACCAGAGCCTGGAGAAGATGGCTTGGTGATTACGAGCATCTGCAGCTCTTCTAGAGTGCTGATGTTAGGAGGCTTATAACTGCCTCTCAGTCAGCTTCAGGGATGCTGAGGATGGGGCCTCTGTAGGCATCCCTTAATATTTTCTCCCTTTTACATATCAGAAACTGTCAGATACAGGACCTGTGCCTGATTGACAACTGTCAAACCCTCCCACCTCAGGTCCCCTGAGAGAGCAACCAGATAAGCTCATGTCTCTAGCACTTATCACTTTTTTTAAAAAAAATGTAACAGATTTATTTTTATTTTATTATTTATTTCTTTTGTGTGTGAGTGTGTGTGTGTGTGTGTGTGTGTGTGTGTGTGTGTGCACCATGTGTGTCCTGTGCCCCTAGAGATCAGAACCATAATACACTAAGCTGTCTCTTGGCACAATACTATTTATGTGTGTGCATGTGTATACATATATATTTGTCTTATTTGACTTATTTTCTTTAATGTTGGAGATCTGAGAAATTGTGTGATTTATTGTATGGACATGTGCAGATCCTTGCCCAGTCATTCTGTGAACCAGCAAACACCAGATTCAGTGAGAGAAAAAATAAAGTGGGGAGTGATAGAGGAATACACAGACCACTTGCTCCCACATGTACACATATGCACACACACACTTAAAATAAAAGTAAATATGGCTGCCAAAATGACTCAAGAGGTAAAAGTGACTCTAGTTAGATCTCTGAGACACACAAGGATGAAGGAGAAGGCCAACTCCTGTAAGTTATTTTCTGACCTCTACACATGCAGAGCTCTCTCTCTGTCTCTGTCTCTGTCTCTGTCTGTCTCTCTCTCTCTCTCTGAATACATGTAATAAAAGCTTGATTCAAAATAAATAAATATTGCTGTTTACCCTATGAAAAAGACTTAAAAGATTAAATCTGGGATCAATCTTCAGTACCAAAAATAAAAATCTTAAATGTTTCCTAAGTAAAACAGAATGAAATAAGAAATAATCACAGACAACTCAAACATTGAAAGACAGAAAAAATATTTCTTTTTTAAAAGGTTGTTTATTTATTATGTACACAATGTTCTACTGTGAGATGGTCTTTCTGTACACTGTGAATATGTGTTACCAACATTGATAAAATGAAGCTGGTTTTGGCCTCTGGCAGGACAGCTTACAGCCAGGTGGAAACCCAAGCAGAGAGACAGAGAGAAGGGCAGAATCTGGGAGACACAATTCAGCCACCAAGAAACAAGTGTGACTGTACCCATAGGTGATCAGCCATGTGGCAATACATAGATTAATAGAAAGTGGGTTAATTTAAGATGCAAGATCTAGTTAATAATGAGCCTGAGCCATAGACCAGTTTGTAATTAATATAAACCCCTGAGTAATTATTTTACAAGTAGCTGCAGGACCACAGGTGGGAGAGATTGTTCAGACTGTGGGGCTAGGCAGGACCAAGAAACTTCTCACTACAATGTTCTGTCTGCATGTATGCCTGCTCATCAGAAGAGGGCGCCAGATCTTATTACAAATGGTTGTGAGCCACCATGTGGTTGCTGGGAATTGAGCTCAGGACCTCTGGAAGAGCAGCCAGTGCTCTTAACCTCTCCGCCATCTCTACAGCCTCCAGAAAAAAATTATTTCTAAACAATTCACCTGTCACAGAAAATATCAGAGAGAAAATGGCAAATACTTACAATTTTGAAATTTTTACTTTGAGGCAAAGCTAAAATATAAGAAAACTGAACTATAACTCAATGAGCACATAAAAAAATTCACAGCATTAAATGTTTACATCTAATGTAAAAGGAAAAGGAGAAAGGTATAGAGTAAGTTACCCAAGTTTTCACTTTAATAAACTGGAAAAAGATGAATAAAGTAAACTCAAAGTGATCAGAAGAACATGATAAAGATAAAAACAGAAATCAACAATAGGAAACATAAAAATAAGAAAAATTAGTTTTTAAGTAGTTAAAAATGTCAAGAAAAAAAATAACTATCTAAAGTCATTATGGAAAAAGAAAAAAAAAAAACCACATCCCTGAGGATTAGCCTTGATGGTACAAGAAGGTTCCCGATGAAGAGGGAAGCTACCAGTTGCCCCACCCAACTATGATGCCTCTGAACTTCAATAACAACCAGCGTGGCATATGTACCTTGGCATTAACCAACAGCTCTCTACTTGGACGATTTTTCCTGGTCTCAGCATTCCTTGGTTGACCCTAGTTCTTTGTCTAGGGTTGAGGTCCTAGTCAGCAAGCCTGGGATGAATGTGGGATGTGTTGGCTCACACTTGTATTCAGTGTTCAGGAGGCTCCTGGAAAAGGAGCATGGTAAGTTTGAGGCCAGCCTGGGTTATGTAATAAGCTGAAGCTAGCCTAGCTTACAGAGTGAGATACTGTCTCAAAAAACTAAACCAAACACACAACAAAAACCAGTATTCAGAAAATCTCTGCTGATTTCTTTATCTTAATGTTTACTGTTCTGGATATCCATGCTTGTTATTATTAATTGTCATTATTAATTATGCATTATTATACTATTACTTATTATTATTAATGATGTATGCATATTCCTTATTTTCCCCTCTCTTGGGACTCATGCTTGGTGGTTTGCTGAGTTAGACATGATGGATTCTCTCTTAATTCCATTGTGTTCATCTATTTCCCTCCTGTTTGCTCTGTACTCTGTTGACCGAGACTGCCTTTCTTTCTCCATATGAAGTGTCTTTGGCTATAGCACTGGTTGGTGGTCATGAAATGCCTTAATTTGTGCTTGTCTTGACATTTCTCTTTTCCTTTATTGATTAGAAAACGTGACTTTGATGACTATAGTAAATTTTGGTTGATAGCCATTTATTTTCAGGGCATTAAGGAATAAGTTCTTGTTTTTATGACTTTGGAGGCTTCTGCTCAGAGGTACAACGTTGTTGGATTTGCTTTTGTGAGCTGGAATTTTTCTCTTGCATCCTTTAATATTGTTTCTCTGCTTTGGGCATTCTTAATATAATTTGTCCTTGTCACACTCTTTTTTGGTCAAAACTATTTGGATTATAAATACCTCTTGTATTTGGGTATCCACCACCTCTGTCCTCCAGATTTGGGAAATTTTCTGCTGTAATTTTATAGTTTGAGGTTTCTATAAGGTTAGTTTTTAATCTCAGGTTCTTCTACCATGTGGTTTGGGGATTTTTTGCGTTGATTCTGTTCCCTAGCTCTGGGTAGGGTGTTGCTTGTTGATATTTGATCAGAATGAAGTTCATTTTCAGCCTTGTCTTCTCATCCCCGATATTAATTCTTCCCAATTCTTCTCTCCATTGACTTCCACAATGATTAATTTAGGTCATAGAGCTTTTCATTTCCAACATTTCTGTCTGATTTTTTCTTGGTGACTTTCTTACCCATGTGCTGAATTGATATTGTTTCTTTGTTATTCTGCCTCTTTCCTTTATGACAGGACTGATTATTTCAAAGCAAATTTTTGGGCTTGGTTTTCTTGAAATGTGGTGACAGAGCTCATTCTTTCAAGGTACCTGAAATTACTAACTAAAGCTCGTGGTTGCTGTTTTCAATTGCAATATGTTTTTAATATCAAATGAATGCAGATGTCATGTTTTCTTTGATTTTATATTTGGAATTATTTTACTATTTAAATATTGAGTGTACTAAGTTGGCCTTTTGTTAGTATTTTGCACTTCATATGATCATTTCTTTATTGAGAATTTTTAGTTAGTAATATGTTGGTAGGTTTTGTGGATGTTTGTTCCATTATTATTGAAGCCTTTTTGGAAGCTGAGCATTCCATATTAAAAATGGGAAAAATTAAATCTACTTCTGTAATTAGAGAAGATTTAGAAATACAATAGAAGTGAAAAGAGTTGATCACAAAAAAGCATAATGCCTGCTGAGTCACAAGTGGACAGCCACACACTGCTGTTTCCCTTAGGAGCAGCAGATATGCTCAGCTTTGTGGCAGGATGTATTTAGCTTAGATATAACAAGCAATGTCCTTCTGTAGGACATCAGGAAACCTTTGATTGTCCTTCGACCTCTTCTTCCTAGTGTGATGGGAACTAGCTGAGAATGGTGGGCATCTCTTTGACAGAGAGGAGAAACAAGATGTATCCACTGACGGTCCCAGGGTCCGATGGACTTTACCAAGCACGCATCTTTAGCTGAGTGGTCCTAAGGAGGGTTGCAGACTAATTCTGCCAGCCATGAGTCTACTGGCTTCCTCAGGCTCCCTCTAATGGCCTTTGCCTTCCTTCTCACCAAGAACAGTTTCATCAGAACCAAGAGCACAAAGCATAAAGGGACCCCTTACCTCATAGAGCCTAAGTCTGTGCTTTTGGGAGAATGAAGAATTCACATCAAACTGGCACTTATAAAAGCAGGGAATTTTCAGGTTGGAAAGATGGCTCAGCAGTTGAGTGTGCTGACTGCTCTTCCAGAGGAACAGGGTTCAACTCCCAATACTCACGTGGCAGCTCAAAGATGTCTGTTATTGTGTGAATTCTATTTGGTATATAATGAAAACCTGGGGCCAGATACTGGGGGAAAGCTGGAGTATCAGAAAGGTGGAGAAACAAGCCACAGCCACTTCTCATCTGCCAACTTCTCAGGCCTGTCTCCACAAAATCCTTCAATTTCAAACTTTCTCTTCTGCCCACCAAGGAAGTGCCTGGGAAAGCTGAGATCCTCTTCTCTTCCTGTGCCCAGCTCTCTTAACTTCCTCTTTCCACATCCCTAAAACTAGGATTAAAAGTGTGGGTCACCACTCCCTGACTTTCATGGCTTGGCTCTGTGGTTGACTCTCTGATATTTCAGACTAGTTTTATTAGATATATATCTGTAGCTCCAGTTCCAGGGGATTTGATACCCTCACATCAATGCACATAAAGTTAAATAAAGTATTTTTTTAAAAAAATCCAGGTGGTGGTGGAGCATGCCTTTAATCCCAGTACTTGGGAGGCAGAGTCAAGTGGATCTCAGTGAGTTCGAGGCCAGCCTGATCTACAAAGCAAGTTCCAGGACAACCAAGACGGTTGCACAGAGAAACCTTGTCTGAAAAAAAAAAACGAGAAAAACCTAAACAAACAAAAACCAACCAAACAGAAAAGTAGGGGATTTTCTAAGAGAAACAATCTTTATGCCACTGGTCAGGAAAATTTCGGTACAAAGTGAATCATATCCAGAAGAATCTTTGGGCTAGTGGTCAGTTTCCAGGTGTCAAACATTGAACAGCAACATTCCTCATGGCTTTGGGATTCAGTGCATACTGTCTCCAGGGCCTGTTTTTCTCATTGGTGGAGTGAAGATTATAAGGATACCTCTCGTAGAGTTTTCTTAGATGATGAAATAACATGTAAAATGCCTAGAGTAGCATATAGTAAGTATTGGTAAAATTTGACATATTACTTAACATAGTTGCATTGTATGTACTTTGAAAAGGCCAATGCGTCTCTTCGACACCCCCCCCCAATGCCCTCTTCTGGTCTCTGCGGTTGCTATATGCTCATATGTACATACAGACATACTGACACAGACATAGGAACAGATTCACAGGTCAGCCTCCAGGCAGACACAGATTCAGACTCAACTCAGACAGACACAAAATAAAAGACTCAGAAAGCACAAACTAGGGAATTCAAATCTGGACTCACTCTTGGTTTAATGACTCCAAGGAAAGTATTTTTATTTCTTTTCTTAACGGGATGCTGATACATTATTGGTGACTCAGATTAATCACTAAATATGTTTAATCCATGCAGTGGACAAGCAGCTACACATGGTGTGTGTGTCGAGGGGGGGGGCAGTTTAAAAGAAAGAGTGAGAAAGCAAAGTATCAGAAGATGCATACTTAGGTTCTGGCCAACACCTGAACAAAAGAGAAAAAAAATCAAAAGGAAAAGTAGCACCATTTGGCTTCTCAGTGTGGAGACTGCTCTGGGAGGGCAGGGTGTCTGAGCAGGGAAAGTAAAGCACTTGATTAAAGGGATAATTATCCCACCCACCTCTTCAGTATGACTCAGGGTGAATGTGCCTTCTTAGGGTCCTGCCTTTCTGAGAGGTAGTCTCTGTGATAACTGGTTGACCCTGTGCAAACTGAATGTTAGCTTTCTACCTAAGCTGGAGTTCCTAGTCAGAAACTTTTCTGTTAATGGACTTTTATTGATACCTTAACAGAAGCTCTTTCCTCTCTGGAGTGAAGCTGTGTATGCTCTCTTATGGCTCATAACTATATTGTGATAACAAGGCCCCAGCCATTTCTAAATCCCTTGACTGCTAAATGCTTTTGGATTGGAAGTCCCTCATCCCCTGGTTATTCAAGACTCTAAGTTTAGTATAGGAACTTTCCATTTGTTCCCACTTGGAGAACAGTAACTTTGGATAGAGTTTAATGGACCTCATTGGAGGAGAGGAAACAAAATGTCAGACAAGATGCTTCTCCGGGCTGGGCCTGTGGAGTTTCAGGCAAGGGCAGAACCTTGTGTGCTGTGGCTGTGATGGACCAGGCAGACCGTGCTCTAGCAGCTGCAGGGTGAGTCCTCCCTACTTTTTAAGGAGTCTCCGCCTGCTCCCAGCTGGCTCACCCTCTATCTATTATAGTTTCTCTGTTCTCCTTCATCTCTGGTCGCACTAACATACCTCCATCTCCTTAGATGAGGTTTCTTGTTTCTCTTACACAGAAAGATGCGCCCTCCTTGTCATTTCTGGGCCTCTTACTGTTTTTTTTTTTTTTCCTCCAAGCAGCACCCAGTCTTATTTGTATATTTCTATTTGTTTGTTTTCTGTACCAGAGGAAACATTTGAAGGCAGAGATGCTGACCTGTTCAGTTTTCAAAAAAATGTAGAAATGATTCCCCCCCCCACCAACTCTATGTGACAGTACCCATTCTTTTGCCATTTCTGGTACTAATATTTCCAACAAATGTATATTTTTGTTGATCTGCTTATAAAAACAGTGCCTCAGGGATTTGCGCTGTTTGTCTGACCTCTCCTGAGGGGTAAGCTTTGTCATGTTCTCATTGGTCATTGGTGGGTCTTTTTCTTATGAGTTGCTCATTCATATGTTCCTTATACAAAGACAAATATTTTTTCCCTAGCCTTCCTCCTTACTCACTATTTGCTCCTTCTTTCTCTCCCATCACCTTCTCCTCCTTAATCTATTATTTCTTTTGGTTTCTCTTGCCCCTCTCCCATTTTTTCTAAGACCTTGACTTGACATGCTGTCCATCCTGACCTTTATGTGTGTTAGGAATTGTATCCAGGCCTCATGAGTGCTAGGCAAACTATTTACCACTGAGTTACATATTTGGCATTTCCTTATGATTGATTTTCTTTTTTGTTTGTTTGATTTTATTATTTTTATTTATTTAAAAAGGTTTTTTTTCTGTATCTACTTCTGCTCCCCTTCCCTTCCCTCCTCCCCATTCCTCCCAGTCCTCCCTCAGCCTCCCTCTACCCCATCCCTCGTTCATTCCCTAAGAAGGGCAAGGAGTCCCAAGGTGGGTCAGGTCAGTCTGGCATATCCTCCGATCTACTCAATCCTTTGTTTTTGTTTAACTTTTACACACAAACTCTCTTTGCTTTTTTCCAGTTTTATTTATTTTTAATAAATAAATAGATGGCTATTTGCAGCTATTATAAAGGGTGATGTTTCTCTTACTTCTTTTTCAGCCTTTTTTTATTTAGTATATAGGAGGGCTACTGATTTCTTTGAGTTAATCTTGTATCCTGCTACCTTGCTGAAGGTGTGTTGAATTTTGTCAAAGGTTTTTTCAGCATCTAGGAAGATGATTATGTGGTTTTCATGTGAAAGATGCTTCATGTTCATATGATGGATGACATTGACAGTTTTTTGTATGTTGAATCGTCCCTGCATGTCTGGGATGAAGCCTATTTGATCATGGTGAATAATTTTTTTGATATGTTCTTGAATTTGGTTTGCCAGCATTTTATTGAGTATTTTTGTATCAATGTTCTTGTGACTGATTTTCTAATAGAAACTTTTTATGCATGAAACAATTATATAAATAATTATTTTCTGACTCCAACATTCATATGAAGGTACAATGGAGTTACTATTACTTCCGTGCGTGAGAGCAAGCACACTAACAAGGCCACACACTGGAGTTTATTTAAGAGAAGAGTCCCAGGCGGGTAAAGAGACAGAGGAGCAGAACAGAAGTCAGGGGATAGAGAAGGAGCATGTGCTTGCAGCAGCTTTTAAGGGAAGGAGCGTGCACGAGTGTGTGTCATGAGTCCAGAGAGGTGCTTTATCCATCCTCAGTGCCGCAGGGTTTACGTAGCCACGCCCAAGGGCGTGCCTCCATGCAAGGTGCATCCCACCTGAGCTGAGGGGCTCAGCTAGGGAATGCCAAAAATCCTTACAGTTACTGTATCCTCTAGTGAACGTAGGGAACAAGTTTAATTCCCTTATACCATAAACTGAGCCTCTGATCTACTTAAACCTTTGTTTTGGTTTAACTTTTACACACAAACTCTCTTTGCTTTTTGCCAGTTTTATTTATTTTTTAATGTGAGAGATTTGGTGTTCATTTCTGCCCAGAGGTGGACCACATCAGACAATAATCTATGCAGCTTTTTGCTCATGGTTGAAGACTCTTACATTTCCTCTGCAGATCTTTTGAGCCGAAAGCCTTTTGGAATTGTGCATTTAAGAATACCATGGATGGCACACCCCTTTAATCCCAGCTCTTGAGAGTTAGAGGCAGGAGATCTCTGTGAAACTATTTCCATCTACACATGAATTCAAGGACAGCCAGGGCTGTGTAGAGAGAACCTGTCTTATTACATGAACTCTAGTCAGCATATAATGAAAACCCAGAACCAGATACTGGGGAAAAGCTGGAATGTCAGAAAGAAAACACAGGCACCCAGCCAGACTCCTCGGAATCAGTCCTCCAACCGAATGCCTCTGAGTCCTCAGTTGAAAGTGAAGGAAGGTCTCTGGGAAAGCTGAAAACCCTCTTGTCTTGCTCTTCCCAGCTCTCTTAACTTCCTCTTTCCACATTCCTAAAGCTGGGATTAAAGGTGTGGGTCATCCCTCCCTGACTTGGCCTAGATCTGTGGTTGACTCTGATATTTCAGATTAATTTTATTAAATACATATCATCACATATCCCTCTTTGAGTTAAAAATAGAAAAGAAAAAATCTTTTCCACATATTTCTTTAATTTCTTACTTGGTTTATTTGGGATAAATATCCATTCCAATATAATATTTTCCTTTTGAATTAAAATTCCTGTAGCAGAATGCTTAGAGTGTAAAATAATTAGAATGCAATTAAGCTACGGATCCACATGTACATCCTGTAATTTCTTTTCCATCAAAGCCAATTCTTTTCTCAGCTTCAGCTGACAATTCTCTTGAATTAGTTAAGTCCTTGTCACCATCTACATTTTTGAACAAATTATCCAGCTTGTGATTATTTATCCCAATAATGGTCTATAAATTGGAAATGTTTCCTAGTAACCTTTGAAAATCATTAAGTGTCTGCAATCTATCACTTCTGATTTACACCTTTTCTGGTCTAATATTTTGTTGACCTATTTTGTATTCTAAATAATTAATGGAATCTACTCTTTGTATTTTTTTTAGGAGCAAATTGTAATCCACAACAGAATCTTCACTTCTTCAAACATTCTTTCTAATGTATCTATATTTGAGTTAGCCAACAAGATATTGTCCATGTAGTGGTAAATGATAGATTGTGGGAATTGTTTATGTAACACTTCTAATGGCTATTGTACAAAATATTGTCACAGATTGGTGCTATTTAACATTTCTTGTGGGAGAACCCTCCATTGATATCTCTTTACAGGCTGAGAATTACTATAAGTGGGCACTGTAAAGACAAATTTTTCTTTGTTCTGTTCTTGTAGAGGTTTCATAGAGAAACATCCTTTTAAATAAAAAACTATAATAGGCCATTCTTTAGGTAACAGAGAATGCAAAGGAATTCCAGATTCTAAGAGCCGATTGATTGAATTACCTTGTTTACCACCCTTAAGTCTGTCACCATCCTCCACTTTCCAGATTTCTTTTTAATAATACAGGAGAATTCCAAGTTCTTCTATATGCTGAGTATTTAACTGCTCCTGTGCCAGCTGCTCTATGGCCTGAAATTTCTCTTTTGTTAAAAGCCATTGTTGAACCCATAGAGGCTTATCTGTTAATCATTTTATTTTATTTTATTTTATTTTTTTTTTTAAAAACTTTATTTATTTATTATTTATTTATTTATTTGCCTTGGTGTTTGCCTGGAACTGGAACTGCAGACAGTTGTTAGCTGCCATGTGGGTGCTGGGAATCGAACCCGGGTCCTCTGGAAGAGCAGACGGTGCTCTTAACCGCTGAGCCATCTCTCCAGCCCCCCTGTTAATCATTTTAAAAGTAGTGTTGTGGGTGCTTTTGGGAGATTAGCAGCTATTGTGCCTTGTTTTCATACAATCTGAATGGTTGGTGACTGTTTCTTATAATACCTTCTATTTTTTTCCCAGAAACATGTTACTTTATGTTTCATTTCTGAGACTGAAGAAATGTTATTCTAAATATTACACTGTTGCAATAAGTCTCATCCCCATAAATGCATAGTAATGTTAGCCATATATGGCTTTAATTTTCCTCTCTTTCCTTTTGTCCCTATATATTCAAGCTACCTTGCACTCTCTTTCACCTGAAATAATATCCCAGTTCCCCAAAATTGATCATTTACCTCTGTAGGAGCCAATTTCAATGCTAAAATTCTGGTGAAATTATTGTTACATCTGACCCCATATCTACCAAACCTTCAATGACAATATTATTTATTTGTATTTTTAACTTTGGCTTTTGTTCATTTATAAAAGTTTGCCAAAATATTCACTTTATTTTTTTCTGAATTTTTTGTTCTCTTTTCTATAGCTTTTCTATTGTCCATGGCATTATGTTTTTTTAGAAAAGGCTTTAATTTTGTTTTGATTGCTTTGGGAAGATGATTCCTCCATGATAGCAGGATAAGACTGAACTGGATATGGTATGGGGGTTCAAAATGCCCCCAGGGTATTTTCTGAAGGCAAAAAGCTACCTTGTCTATCCCTTGTTGACCTGCACTCATTGGTCCAATGCCTGCTTTTGCCACACCTTCTGCATACTCCAGGAGAAAATGACATTCTTTTGGGGTTATTTTTAGAAAAGACATTGTTTCTGGTAATGCCTTGTTTACAGTCTCTTTATAGGTGACCTTGCCTTCTACAGTTGTAACATTTGATATTTTGATTTTTTTCTTTTAACCTCTAGAAATAACCTCTCCTACCTAATTATCATTTCAGCCATAAAATTCTAAATTAATTGTATCAAATTGAATCCTCCAAGAATGCTAATCTTGCTTTCAGCGACCTAATTATCCTTTTATATTGTGAGTTAGTATTTTCAAAAGCCAGAGATTTAATTATTATTCACCCAGCTTCTGAATCTGGTACCATTCTGTTTACCAGTGCTGTTAATCTTGCAAAAACTTTGTAAAGATTTTTCCCCCTTGAATCACTTTTATAAAGAATTCATTTTTTCCTATTTCTACAGTTTTATTCCATGCATTCAAGGCTGCCGTTTGGCATTTGTCCAGGGGGTGATTATCATATAACAATTGCCTTTCTGCATCAATGTAATCTCCCTCTCCAAGAAGATAGTCTTGGGAGACTTCTATGCCTCTATCTCTGCTTCTTTGTTCTATTGTTTTATTCTCATTTTTCCACCATGTCTTCCACTGTAAAAGCTGCCTGGCCATTAAAACAGCAGTAACCATATCTGGCCAGTCTTTAGGGATAATTCAGTTACAAGTTGAGCAAAAATTTAACATTTGTTTTACAAATGGCAAGTGCATACCATAAGTGATAGCTGCTTCCTTGATACGCCTTAAATCTAACATTTGTACCAGTATCCAGCTAGCTTCTGAATAATTTTTAAAATCATTTTGTAATTCCTTTAAAGTTACTGGATATACTAAAGTTAGTTGTTTGAAAGCCTTAGGTTATTTCTCTGTAATCTAATAAGACAATATTGAGATTGGTTCTTTAAATTTCTCTGTCCAGGTCTGAATATCTCTATGTTCTCTTTTAACTGGCTTTTCTAAGACTTTCATTTTGGCACTCACATTAACTGGCATTTTAAGTAATAAACAGAGATAATCAAACAAATAATATTTATAATGAATATCATGATGACAATCTCATCTACATTATTTATTTTCTCCTTTAGTGGTTCTAGTTTCAGATTATCTAGAGTAACATCAAAGAAAGACCAAACACTTTCCATCATGCTACTCTTTCCTATTTTTAATGTGGGAAAAAAATCCTCTCTTTTCCTTAAACAAATTATTTAAAAAAAGCTCAATTTACTCACCAAACTTATTGTCAATGACAATTCAGATGGCTGTGAAATGGGGAAGCTACCTAGTATGGTAGCAGCCCAAGGAAAGGGTCCAAAAGAAGAGGAAAAAACAACCTACCAGGAGAGGGAGGCCACTGTCTGAAAAACTTACCCAGATGAACATGAAGAAGAAATATGTGGCTGGCTCTGCCTAAGGCTGAAGGTTAACTCTGAACAGAAAATCTAGCCAGTCGGTAGTTACTCCAGCCATGTGTAGCTCTGTCCAGCAAGCAGGTTTTTTTTTTTTCTATTCAAATCTGTGTCCCATGTTGGGTGTCAAATATTGTACAAACTCTAGTTAGCAATAATGAAAAACTAGAGGCAGATATTTTGGAAAAGTTGAAATATTAGAAAGAAACCACATCTACCCAGGGAACTCCTCAGCCCTGTCTCCAGGAATCCTCCAACCAAATGCTTCTGAGTCCTCAGCCCGAAGGAAAAGTCAAGTCTCTGGAAAAGTTGAAAAATCCTCTTTTCTTGTTCCACCCAGCTCTCTCAACTTTCTCTTTCCATATTCCTAAAGTTAGAATTAAAGGTGTGGGTCACCCCTCCCTGACCTAGCTTGGTTCTGCGGTTAACTCTGATAATCCAGAATAATTTTATTAAATATATATCACCACACTGTCTCAAAACTAAAACAAAAACAAAGACAACAACAACAACACCCTAAAACAAAAAACCAAAAACAAACAGAAGAATGCCCTATGCCTAAGCATGATGGTGGTTCAGTAGGTAAGGTCACTTGACATGCAAACTTGACAACCTGAGTTTGGTCCCTGGAGCACAAGTGAATGAAGGAGAAAACCAACCCCATGGGTGTCCCCTGATCTCCACATGTACAACATGGCATGTGCACGTGCACACATTCTGTATGTGCACACACAACGTATACACACACACAGTGTGCACATTACACACTCTGTATATGCACACACATAATGTACACACAATGTGCACAGATTATGTGCATACACACACATCATGCACATACACACTCATACACACAACAATGAATACAATTAAAAATAATGCCCTGACCACTTTGAGCCTCTTAGTTGATTTCTCTTGGAAAATGTTAAAATCCGACATTCTGAAATCTACAAAACACTATGCCTGACACTTTCTTTACCACAATAGTAAAAGAAACTTTCCACAAGACCAGAATTGACTGGATGATCTGCTTCTAGCAAGAGACAGTTTGGTGTCCTGATGCTTTGAGACCTAGAACTCTACTGTGACTTGCCTTTGATCAGATTGCAATCTGAATTATGAAAGAAGCCTGAGGTTTTTGGGTCCTACCTAGACCCCAGGTCCAGTCCCACAATCTCAGATAATCATCCAGAGGCTTATATTAATTGCAGGTTGATTGGTCTATGGCTCGGGCTTATTACTTGCTAACTCTTTTACTTTGTTATTTAGACTTATGTTTAGCCACATGACTTGGTATCTTTTCTCAGTGCAGCATCTTCATCTTCCTCTCCATCTGACTGGCGACCCTCCTCTCCTCTGCTCTTCCACTTCCCAGAATTCTCCTAGTCTGCTTGCCCCGCCTTTACTTCCTGTCCAGCTACTTGACCAATCAGCATTTTATTAAACTAATAGGAGTGACAAATATTTACAATGTACAAAAGCATAGTCCCATAGCAACGCCATGCTCTTGGATCAGCTTAGTTCTGTGCTCCAACCAATTTTGTTTTCTTTTTAGAAATGTTGTCATGACATGTATCATTTACAAGTAATCATGGACTTCCTTATACATCCTCATACACGTCCACAATGCATTTTCATCACACCCCTTTTTCTGTCGTCCCCTCTTGTCCTCCTCCTCCTCCCATTGGCCCCCTCCCTCATTCCATCTAGTCCCCTTCTACTTTCAAGTTTGGTTTTCTTTTCTGTGTGTGGTCCACTGAGTTTCACTAGCATTGCTTACAGGAGCATGTGTGTCTTACCACTGGCCACACCACTATGTTTTAGACCTGAAAAAGATATTGCAAAAAGTATTATTTATTACAGAGTCTTGGAGTAGCTGCTGGCCACAGTCCTCTTCGGACACCACTAAAATTATATGCTATTTTGTAGTTTTATTTGGAAGACTTTTTCTCTGAAAATTTTAAGAAGAACATGATACCTAACTTTTGTTCAGATTTATCAGAGGCCAATAAATCTCTTCTCAGGAGTTGTGAGCCCTGACAAAAATCCTGTTCCTAAGTTGGTCATGGTGGCACACACCTGCAGTCCTAGCTACTTGGGAGGTTGTGGTGTGAAGATTGCTTTATCTCAGAAACCTGAGGTCATTCTGGGCCACACCAGTGGGTCCCCTGGACATTTCATGTTGTCAGTTGTCAGCTGCATATGATCCTTTTTTCCAAAGTTAGGCTCTTTGAAATAAAATAAAATGAATGAAAACATCAATGCAACTCGGTTCTTCAATCTTCCTCAGCTGCTATCTCATAAAATGTGTTCTTGTGTGTGTTAGCTAGAATGTGGGGTTGCTGAGTTATGACAGACTCAGAAAACTCCAGAGATAAGGGACTCCAGTCACTAGTGAAACAAGATCCGTAGACTTCAGTCTTTAGCAAAGCCACCAACCCGGGGTCTAGAGTTTTCCTGGGTTGGAGAAGAGAACTCTGCACCCAGATCCATGAATGAATGGTTAGTGTTGTCTGGGAATGAGACATTCTCACCAAGGTGCTAGGCAGGCATTGATTTTCCTCTTCAACCTTAGTCAAGAGTGGCCTTTGGCAGGACAGTGACATAACAGTGCTGAACTTACACTATGAAAAACAGTTGGGCATGGTGGAGCATATGTGTATCCTAGAGTTTGAGAGAACAAAGCCAGAGGATTTAAACTTTAGTCTAGTCTGGGCCACACAGCAAGTTCTAGGCCAGCATGGGCCCTACAGTAAGATCCTGACTCAAATAGCAAAAATGAGACAAACAAAACCTAAAAATAGAGAAGATGTGTGTGGTTCATGCTGAGATATTTTACCAGGCTTGGGTGGCAGCCCACCTTCAACTCTCAAGTATCCTGCAAGGTCGTCCAGGTTCTTATGGGAGGACAGAGGGAAGAGGACCTTTCTGCTGTATCTGTGATGGTGGGGTTTAGGACTTCCTAGGAGACAAACATCTGGGTGAGTCTGTGAGGTCATTTCCACAAAGTATAGACTCACGTGGGAAGACCTGCCCTGAATGTGAGTGGTTTCATTTCATAAATTGGGGTCCCAGGCTGGGTCAAAAGGAGAGAGCAAGAGGAGAAGCATTTCTATCTCTGCTTCCCGACTGTGGATGCAGTGACCAACAGCTTCCGGCTTCTCCTGCTGCTGTGTCTTCCCGTCAGGATGGTCTGTGCCTCCCCTTCTACCATGAGCCAAAACAATCCTTCTCTTTCCTTAAATTTCAACAAGAACAGTAATTAATATCCCATCCAAGTGAATCCAAAAGTCACATGTCTAGAGTGACATCACACTGCTCACTGAACACTATTTGGGACACTATGTTGGCCACTAAACATAGAGGGTCATTTTCTCTGCCTGTACACCACACCTGCTATTGTGTTCTTGAAGTGTAGTGGTGTACTGCGAGCAGAGAGGCACTCCTTAGGAGTTTCCCAATTTTTTTAACAATAAAATCAGACTTGATTTTGGTCTACCTTGATGAAAAGGTTAAAATATATCATATTTCCTGGTACTCCAGGCACCTCCTGTGTCTTCAAAGTACTTTTTATGGGCCATCTCTCCATACAAACTACTAGGTCTCTAGAATCCTGAGTGTATGGTATTGTATGTCCTTGGAGCCCATTATGAATGGTGTTAAATAGGTAATATATACACAGCAATTTCCTAGTCCTAGCCCTGGGAATGTCAGGAATATTCATCACCACCACCACCACCACCACCACCATCTGATGATGATGATGGTGTGTGTGTGTGCGCGTGTAAGGCACATGCTGTGGCACACATATAGAGGTGAACCACACTCAGATTGGAGACACCTTTACTCACTAGGCCACATTTCTAGCCCCCTAGTCTGATGTTTTGTTTTTTTCCTTTCTTAGAATGAACACATTCTCCGACGGGTGAGATGGCTCAGTGTGTGAAGCATGTGCCCTTGCAAACCTGATGACTCCTGGAGTTTGATCCCTGGGACCCACACAAAGGTGGAGAGGTGAAATGTGTTGTGTGGTATGTTTCCTCGTCCACTGCCCGTCCCCACTTTTTTTTTTTTTTAACTTTATTTATTTATTTGCCTTGGTGTTTGCCTGGAACTGGAACTACAGACAGTTGTTAGCTGCCATGTGGGTGCTGGGAATCGAACCCGGGTCCTCTGGAAGAGCAGATGGTGCTCTTAACCACTGAGCCATCTCTCCAGCCCCCCGTCCCCACTTTTTTAGAGAGAGAATGAACACACTTTTTAACACAGCCACGGATCTGTGTGAGCACATCAGAACCAGTGCAGCTCGGGACTGGTGGGTGTTCTCTCTCACACTGTCCTGTCGGCCACGCTCCTTTGAGGCTCAGACGCCATCATTTCTGCAACAGGCTTCCTGTTAGTCATTACTTTACAGTTATAGTTTTTAATTACTTTACTTAAAAATTGGTTAAGTGTCTCTCTCCATAGAGACTGAGATTTCTCATCAGGGAAGAGAACATGTCTTTCACTTTTGTATCTTTGTCTCCTGACATGTATATAATAACACTAAAATATGTTCCCTGTACAATCTCCAGCAAAGATAGATGGTCCTGGGAAGGACCTGCTCTGTAATCACCCCAGAAGGCATTTGTGTCTGTTTATGAGCTTACTTATTTACACAGAATTATCACTTGCAATTAAATCTGGGATTCTGGGCTGACTTGAAGTTAGCCAGAAAGTACAGGTACTGTTGGCAATAATTTGAATATTGTTTGATTATCTGGTATATCTTCTTTGACTTGATCAAAACCAACATTTATTATGGAAGTATGTGCCAAATGTGCCCCTTGTTCTTACACAGCTTCAGTCTAGGGAAGAAACACAGATATTAAACAAGTGACAATGACTTTGAGTTTTGCTTTTTAGAGATTCTAAAACCTATGTGGATGTGTGTGTGCCTGCGTGAGTTTGTGTACCACATGCATGGACACATCCAGAGGCTAGAGCAAATGCCTTGGAACTGACATTAGATGTGTTTGTGAGTTTTCTGAGAATCGAACTTGTCCTCTGCAAGATCAGCAAGTGCTGTTAATTGCTAAGCCATCTCTCCATCCCATTTAATTGTGTGTGTGTGTGTATCCACGTGGGCATAAGCATGCAGATGACTGCAGAAGCCAGAGGTGTCATGTCAGATCCACTCAGGAATGGAGGTCCAGGTAGCTGCTGGACAGACATGGGACATGGGTGTTGTGAACTGAACTTAGTCCTCTAGGAAAGCGCAAGGGCTCTCAGCCACTAAGCAGCTCTCTCTTCAGACCCAAGTTTAAATTTTCAAAGTGGAGACACACCACAGCAACTTCTGGTTGGGGAGAGGGAGGGGCAGGTTTCCCTGTAAGGAGCATTTAAGCTGAGACTCAAGAGAGTGGATAGAAGCTGGGCAGCACAGCTATGAAGGACTAGACCTAGGTTGACAGGGTAGAGCACAGCACCCAGCACCTCATGATTCTGCTGTCGATTGAGGTTTAAGGCACCTGTGCTCTGGACTAACTCGGCTTCCATCAGGAGTAGGCTGAGATAGCCTGTGAGAGGGAGTGGCACACAGTGGTGCCTCTTTAGCTCCATTCTCTTCTTGGGGACTTTATGGATGGCTGTGAGGACAGACCACTTCAGGGGTCTTATTGGATCGGTACTAAACATTGCCATAACCAACAGTTTTTATTCTTCTTTATTAATATAGAAAAGGAGCCCGAGGCAGCTGGACTGGCAGTACAAAGCACCAGGAGTTAATACTATTCTGGTGAAAGGGTTGGCTTTATAAAAGAGAGAAGCAGGGCAGGAGCTGCCCCGCTCTGGGACCAGGCCCAGCCTAGCACCCAGAGCCTTAGAGCAGGGCCTGGAATGAGATCCATGGGAGAGGGCTGATGAGCAACTCCAAGCAGAATAAGTGGGCGGTCATGGTGACAGATGGCAGGCATAGAGGGTCAGGCAGTGAGGAGCATTTTGAGGCTGATGAGGACAGATAACTGCTGGCTTCAAGCCCCCCAGTGAGCCATGGGCAGGGGCTCTCGGGACCTCAGCTCTGGGGCCAGGTAGAAAATGCTGCAGATGCTGTGGACTTTGTGAATCCAGATATGACTCCAGGGTAGAAGGGACTTTCCCCTTCTCCACCAGGAGCCATCTTTGCTCTATATTACACATGGGGCTTTAGGGCCCAAGGCACAAAAGAGGCTTAGAGGGAGAGGGGGAAAGGGTGTCCCAACTTAGGCAACCAGGATTGAGACACAGGGCAAGATAATTGTGTGCCTGTATAACAGGTTTGAGTGTGGAGCACGGGTAGCTTTAAATCAGCCCCACAGCATGTCTGTATGGAACCTCAGTGAATGAAGCTTGCTTGCCACATGTGCTGGAAGCCAGCACACCTAGGCTACAGATTCAGCTTTGCTGGAAGCCATCATGCAGAGCTGTGTTCCATCCTGCCCTGATCTCCTTCCTCATCTGCCAATAAGCGCTTGGGATATGACCCCCAAGGTCATGGAAGGTAAGTGGAAACGGGCTTTGGATGGAGGCATGGAGTAATAGAGAAGAGAGATGTTCCTGTATGGAACCTACTCTCAGAGACATTCCCAAACTAGAAAGGCTGCTGGGAGCCCTCCTCTGTCTAGAGGAAGGGTAGACCATGCAGGGAGACAGCATGGCTTGTGCAATCTCCTTATAATCACTACTTGGTAACACGTGGCGTGCAGAGAATGGGCGCACTCGGCAGCCCTTTATGCTCTTCCTCAGAGTGGGGAGTTCAAGGCCTCTTGTGGCTTCTGCCTCTCACCCTCAGCATGGGATCGGATACTGTGGTCCTATCTCGGGAGCAGCCGCCTCTGCCTGGCTGGCACATGTTAGTCAGTGAGGAAAAGAGAGAGGTTCTCACTAAGACAGGGAGGTGACGGCAACGCTGGCTCAGTCAACCGAGTTACAGATCTCTTCTACCACAGCATTGAAGATGTGTGGCTGGTCGGCATAGACGTGGTGTGAAGCACCCTCGATCTCCTGTGGACAGACAGTCGTGGCTCAGTTCCTGAGTCCCAGTCCTGGGAAGTGGTCCCACCATTTCTTCTCCCTCCCCTAAGTCTTCTTGCCCGCTGCCCTCAGCTCCTCTCAGAAGCAAGGCCCTACCATTGCTCTGCATGTTGCACATTTCTTTGAGAAACAATGAATGTCAAAAGCACATTTTATTTTAGGGGGACATCCACTGTGCCTTTCTGCTCATAAGCCCTACCACTGATCTGTTTGTTCTGTGCAGGATGGAAACCATGGGTAACTCAGTGGGAACAGGAGGTACAGGAGACAGAAGCATGGTAGGAAATCTTTCACTGCAACCCCTGCTACGCAGCAGCCTACTACTCACAGCTCTGGCTCAGTGGGGATGATGGGGAGGCAGGAGGTCTGGAATAGAAGCACATGCCTGGCTGCTCATTGGAAACCTGCATTTTAGCCGAGACTGCACAGAAAAAGGAAATTCCTAACTATCTACGGGGCGGGGTTGGGGGGAACCTTTCAAAAGCACTGCTCTATCTCATCTGTATATTTTTGGCCTGATTCTGATGACTCTTGGTCAACCAAGACTTTCCCACCACTGTCCACCGCTACTCCCACTCCTTGGTAAGTCAACCTACCATGTCCCGGACATAGGAATCTGGCCTTTGCATCTTCACCTTTTTCCCTGTGCTGGTATCTATCCAGGTGTTAGCTCCATAGATCATGGTGATGGGCACATCTTTTCGAATTAAGTGAATTCGCTCCAACATGGGGCGCCGGGCCCAACCGAAGGACTCCATCATGGCTTTAAATGCCGTTTCACCACTGACAGAAGAAAACAGTGAGGCAACCGACAGATAAACAATCCTGAAGCAGAGAATGTCCATGTGCTGCATTTCAGAGGCTGGATTCATATTCTCCCCGCAGCGAGCGCTGGCTCATTAAATATTGATGAGATTAGGAGAAAAGTGGCATGCCTCAGGGCATGCTTGTAAAAACCCCCATGACAGAGAGAGCTGCCCAAGAGCACAGTGAATCTTTACACAACATATATTTATACCTGGGCTGGGTGGAGGGACACAGAAATGAGACAGAGGTAGCAACTACCCTGCTTGGAGTTACCATTGTTGTTTATATCTTTGGGAAATGGGGGATGAATAATCTGATGATTATGCTTTAACGCAAAGCTTCCTAAGGGTTATGAAAGGAGGTTAGAGCCACAGAACACGGGGAAGGGGCTCAGCAGCTGAGATGGGGTTGGATTCACTAGAGGGGAGCTCTGAAGAGCAAGTGTTATTCCAAGAGAGCTGTGCTAATGACACTCTGGGATGAGGAATGAATATCCATCAGGCTTTTGAGACCGGGCATCAGCAGCTGCTGCTAGGGGACACCACAAATACAAATTCAAACTCCTTATCAAGCTTGTGTGAGGCTGGGCCTGGAGCCAGCTTTCTGGCTAGCTTGCAGCTTTTGTGGGAGGGAGCATTGTCCTCAACCTCTCTCCTGGGCTCTGCCTGTTTCGTGTAGTTACATCTCTGGTTTCTTTTGCACCCCAGGATGAGTTCTATCTTTGCTAGCAGAAGCAGAGACATTTCCAGGAGACACCACATCACAATTTAAATGTGATGTGGTGAATTTAAATGTGTCTTCTTAGCAAGTCATGTAACCAAAATTATACCTCGATTTTCTTATATACAAACTGGAGGGAATGATGTCCACTTTCTTAGGTCAAGATGATATATACAGAGGACTAAGATATATACAGAACTCCTAGGTCTAAGGAGTGAAAAAGGTACCACTCAAACATTTCCCTTTGGCCAGAGTTAGTGTATTCCATGGGACTGATGGGAATTACTGAAAATTCGTCAGCTATACTAAAAGGGCTTGGTGTTATAAAACTAAGATGTCTGGAGGGAGAGAATGAGAACCGGCCACCTGATGGGCTGATAATGAGCCCATGGGGGCTGAGAGGAGTCAAAGAGGAGGAAGCTGGGGGTGCTGGTTCGGACCCCTGAGGTTCCTACGGGTATACTGTCTAACTGGGACTCTCTGTAGCTATAATCATATGCAATACTGCTCACAGTACTGCTGAAAGGCCAAGCCTCACTTTTCTTACAAGCCTTGGGCTCACAGTGACTTGGGCAGACTTGGAAAAAAGTGGATAGTGTCCATGGCTCCTGTAGGGTCAGGGTGAGGCTTCCACAGGGTGGTGCTGCCAGCATGCCCTGCTGGTATCAGCCTCTCACAGGGCCTGGCTGTGGGAGATTACTTTCCTAGCTC
Organism: Sigmodon hispidus; assembly: GCA_004025045.1. Taxonomy (NCBI): domain Eukaryota; kingdom Metazoa; phylum Chordata; class Mammalia; order Rodentia; family Cricetidae; genus Sigmodon; species Sigmodon hispidus. Next base: position 124,606 of record PVIH01002506.1, on the reverse strand, counting down.
TGTCCCGGCTGTCAATGTTGCCAAAACTGTAAGTCAGCAAGCTTCCAGAGCTTGCCTGTGAGATGAGAGAACTCCTCACAGTTCTCAGGACACTTCTCTAACAGAGGAAAAGGATTTTTATGCCAATTCTAAGTTATTTCAAAGTGTATATAAATAAATGTATGTAAAATAAAGTATTTCAGACATGTACTCTATAGATGTATCACATGTATGCATACAAGGGGACATATTTAGAGAACTGAGACAATATTATACAACATATGAAATGAAAATGAGAAAATTTAGAAATTACAGATTGTGGATGAGCAAAAACTTTTCTTTCTCTATTTGCTTTAAAAACAAACAAGCAAACAAAAAACACATTTGCTTATAAAATCAAACCAAAACCAACAACAAAAATGTTTTTTCTTAATCATTTTTTTTTAAATGCCTTTTAAATGTTTCCCACACTGCTGCTCATCCAGCCAGTTGCTGATCCCCAGGGGAGCCGGGAGGTCTTCCTCTAGAGATGGACAGCTTGCTTCATTAAATCTATTATTTTCTACACCTTTAGTAAGCGCCCCTAGAGAACTCTCTGGAAATGATCAAGCCTGCTGGTGCTTGTGCTCCCCTGAGTCAGGGTTTTGTAGAAGTGTCTGTCTGACTGTGCATCACTTTAAGCATCTGCACTGGGCTGGTCTCGGAGCTGCCCTCACCTGGGATTCTGCGCATTGCAGTGGTAGATGTATTCCGAGATGGTATCATCCTCAAAGAAGTCTGCAAACTTACGCTTGAAGTCGGGGCGGAACCTCTGCACCAGCCCGGGCCCTGGGGGGAAACAACAGCATGATGCACGGTGCCCCACCTGCCTGCAGTTCCAGGGCTCAGCATGCAGATGCAGGAGAACTGTCTCAAGTTCAAGGTCATGGTCATGGGATACAGTGAGACCCTATTTTAAGCCCCTACCAAAGAACAACCACCACTACCACCACCCAAACCAAACCACAAAAGCCCATGGAGTGGCTAGTGGAGGGGGAGAGAATAAACTCCTGCCTGCTTATGTTACAACCTTAACCAAATTCTCTCTCTAAAGACTTGTTTCCTTTATGCATTTAACACGGCAGTGGCAAAGAGTGCAGAAGCTTGCTGGGAAGCAACAGATGACCTGAAATGTCACAATTTGATTCTTGGTCACCAGTAACCAATGTTAGGCTTTAGTGACAGCCTAACATCCCTAAGGAACAGTGTGATCTTCACTTCAGTAAGTCCCAAATCTTTTCCTACAGTCTCACAGGGTCTGTGAGGGTCTGCAGCTGAATTTTCATTTATAGTCTGAATTGTGTCCCCTCCCACCATGATGGCTTTTTACTCTTCTGAGGGAAGCAGATGAAATTATTATTTTCCGAGCACTCTCATTTTCCAGCTGTAACAGAATACATGGAAAGGTGACTGTAGCAACACAGCTGGCCCAGGCTCGGGGCACTGTACCTTTCATCATGTCACACACAGAAGCAATAAACATGTGGCACACTGTGAGGATTGGGCCTACCGGCCACTTTCTCCATCCTGGCAGGTATTTTGTCTATGAGGGGTCTGGGGAGGTCAGTGAATGTAGCCCCGGGCCCTGCCCTCCTGTGACACAATCCTCCATGGTTGTTGAGCAGCCACCCAGCACAGTAGCTGAGGCCCCGATGGACCTGGCCAGCTCCAAGGCCGGGAGGAGAGAATGGTTAGAGTGGGAAGGTGGTAGGGAGTCTGCTGGAGTCGCTCTCATTCTGGGGTCAGCGCTCAGCCCTCCTGCTCCCCTCTGGCACCCATGTCCCTTGCTTGCTTCTCTCTCCCAGAGCTCCTGCACTACCTTCTCCACCAGTGCTGTCTCCCACTCTCTTAGGAGTCATTCAGTTTCCGCCACTGCAACAAGCGGCTACTGATCATTTCTATACAAACATAAGCTATCAGTGCAAAACAGTAGTCACCAATCTTTCCAACAAGACAATGTTTTTTACTTTCACCCGTATAAAAAGCCCCTCAAAGGGAAGTGTGTGAATAGTGAGAGGGGAGAGTGCAGAGCCTCCGACACCATCAGGCCTGCACAGAGACTCTGCTGATAGCTATTTAGTGCTAAGAAAGCCAGATCAGAGGGGGCTGTGGCACTTCCCTAGAGCAGGGCATGGCTCACAGGGACTTGTCTGCCGCTGTGCTACCTTAGAAGCTAAGGCTCAGAGCCCTTCGGATGTAGGTGCCGGTGAGCAGTGGGACCCAGTGGTAGTTCCTGAGAGTCACTGACAGGTTGCCATACAACCTCACAGCAGAGAGGCAGAGAAGACCCATGTCATAGCCCCTTCCTTTCTCTGGATCTGCTAACACATAGGGCAGCCATTCTGTTCTATATGTTGAATCAGATGGAGGAAAATGTATTAATCATTTGAAACTTCCAATAAAGAGATGCTGTCCTGATTATCAGCTTTAGGTGACAATGCCAGGTCAGGTCTCTGTTTTATGAACAAATGAGGATAAGAGACGGGATGCACCAAGGCAAGCTGTGTGAATGGTGTAGCCTCAGTTTAAAGACAGAGTTCTTCTGGAGGTAACTCACCCCAAGGCCCAGCCACTCGAAGAACAGCCAGTGGATTGGACCGCCCCAGGACAGATGCCACAGCCTTGACCCAGGTTGGAGGTGCACGGATCTCACTGGGATCGGTTGGTCGTAGGGGAAAGCCCCATGGGTCCACCAGGATAAGGTGTTTAACTCTACATTAACAGAAAAATAGAGGATACACTGCATTTGCTTGGAGTTATCATAGCCTGTTAATTGCTGAAAAATGAGAGTATTACTGAAAATAAATATTGGAATGTGCCTAGGAAGACATGGAGTCAGCTCATGAGGGAGAGAGTGGCTTCACATTACCTTTCAGGGTACTTGATAGAGTAGGAAGTAGCCAGGAATCCCCCCAAACTGTGCCCCAGGAGGATCATGGTGGGGATTCCCATGGTCTCCCGCCATGTCTCTATTGAAGTCACAAACTCATCTTCAGCTCCTTCTGGATCCCTTGGGAATGTTGGCCTTGAGCTTCGCCCGAAGCCAAGCAGATCGAAGGTATGAAGCGTGCGGCGGGCGCTCAGTGAATCCATGTTGAGGATCCAGAGGCCCACACCACCCCCAAAGCCATGTACCATCACCAGAGGGGTGCGGTCCTTTTGCTCTGGGCTCACAGTCACCGTCCAGATCTTGTTCTGGTTTGGGAGGGAAACATAACGGGCCAGGAACTTGTTCTGGAGACCTGGGAAGGGAAGAAATCCAGGGTAAACCATCAAGAATGCATCCTGAGAGCACAAACATGTTTTTGGACTACACTCTTTATTTTCTCTCTTTCTGAAAGTATCACTTAAGGAAGTTAGCCTAGTCTCCATAATGAGCCCAGGACAGCCAGGCCACATAAAAAATTTTGTCTTAAAAAAAATAAAATAAATAATAGAGTGGAAAGTAAGCAAGGGGAGGAAGCTGTGAGGAGTAAGCCAGTAAGCTACATCCCTCTCTGGTCTCTGCTTCGGTTCTGCCTCCGCATTCCTGCCTTGGCTTCTAAACTTCATGATCGACTGTAACCAGTAACCCAAATAAACCTTTCCTCTGCAAGTTTGACTTGCCCAATGTTTTACTTCAGGAACAGAAAGTGAAGCCCCCACCCATCTCCAGCCTCCTTAGCTTGAGTCCTAAATCAGACTAGCAAGGCAAGCTCCTCCCCAAACCCAGTCCTTGGATCTGATCCAGTCCCTTGGCCTCTAGCTCTGAGCTGATGTGTGAGTCCTTGACTTTTCTTCAGCAGAAATCTCTGAGTCCACAAAGAGCTCCCTGCCCTTGATGTCTTTAGTGATTTCTACACACTGACCCCGTTCCTTAGCCATAAATCCCCAAGTGTTCTTGTAGCATGGGGAACTGAGAATGGTATAGTCCCAAAGACAACAGTTTTATATAGTCATTCTAGAAGCCTTAGGAAGTACTAGAGTCATTTTTCTTTTATGCTTCATATACTAATGAATTCAAATCCAAGGGAAATCTGTAGACCATTTGGCCTGTAGGCAATAAGAGAGATCATGTTATTTCTCAAGATGGTGTGTCCAATTCCCTTTGGGTCACATAACTCTTGGACACATTGTTCTTGAATTTGCATGTGTTTGGAGCTGAACACAAAGAACTATGGCTAGCCAGGTGGAGGTGGTGAGGCAAGTCCTTTGAGCCACAGCTTATTTGCTTATTTCTCTTAGACACTGAGGTGGAGCAGTGGTTTTTTTTTTTTTTTTCTTTTTCTAGTGTGTCAACAGATATGAAAAAGCAGTTTCTTGGGTGAATCAAGCTGCATCTACATGAAGGCTTGAAAGCTGTGCTTCCTCTCAGGCCCAGAGATCATGGCTCCAGCTGGGCAGAGCAGTGGGGTGAATCATGATAGGGTGGGGTATAAGGAGATATGACCCTGGGCTCTTGTTTGAACCATAGGCTATTGCTGCTCATGGCTATCCTTCTTCAACACTGTTCATGAGATCTTATCTGTGTGAACTCCACATAACTGTGCTAAGCAGACAGCTGGGAGGCTACCCCTGGGTAGAAGGCAGGGAAGAGCAATATGAAAACACAGGATTGCTAACACCCAAGTAGGAAGGTGCTTAGCTACGTGTTTAGAAGAGAGGAAAAATGACGGGCTAGGGAAAAGATGGAGGGTGAAATGCCTGTGTGCATTAACGCTCATTGGAATGTAGAGGGTTTGAGGTGAAGCTGTAGCATGTGGAGGGGGCTACCAGAGGGCTAGGGAGTTGAGGGACCATTGTCGTAAAATACTGTGTCCTCTGTCAGTCCCTCCCTCAAACCACTGATTTTCTTTCCTCAGTGGACCAAGCTTGGGAAAGACCTAATATCCTCTCCAAACTTTTGAAAGGGAAGAGCAAACTGTTCCCTCTACTTACACTGGAGAATCCTGGCTTCCACATTCTTCAGCTGAGACATGGAAGTGGGCCGCCAGGCGGGGAGCCAGCTACTCAGCCAGCCCTGAGGCCTACAAGAGATAGAGGTACTTGTTGGCAACACTGAGAAGGGAGACACATGTTCTCAGCCTTGCTGATAGCTCCAAGAGTTATCAGGGCAACGTGTTCCCAGCCGCAGCAGGCCTCTCCTTCATGGCCTTCAGCGTCAGCAATGCCTCAGCAGTTCCGTATAACGTTACTCTTCTTTGGCAAATGGCTATTGGCAACAATGGCGGCTAGTAGATATCAGAAGCTCATGCACACACAACTTGACTTTTTCATATTTATCGTCTTTCTGGAGCTTTACAACTCCCCTTTGTTACTGGTTATCATAATCTGTGTTCAAGGAGATCTCAAAGGAAAAGGGAGTGAGTATAATATTTCTGTTGCTCTTTACCACCCCCAGAACTAGCTATTCTTTTAGGGCAGGAAAGACAAATTCCCACACCATCTGTTGTCTTCCACCCTTCTGAAAGTTTGGGCCACAGTTAGTCCCTGATTGCGAAATCCATTAGCTCTGAACTTGGAGATAGGGTAGGCAGGGAACAGGGGTGGGTTATCTGGGGTCATGTCCTATTGTTCACCAAGAGACACAGGTTGCCTCTGGCCTACTTTTCAGGCTGTAAAGTGAGAAGCAAGCTTTACCTATGCCCTAGAGTAAAACTGGTAACTCATCCTGTCTTCTCCTTCACACTAGTGACTAAGCCATGGAGATCCAAGTCCTAGGTCTGGAGTCAACAGAACTCCTGGTCTGAATTACAGACCTGCCACTGATATGTAGACTGGCTTTGAGCTCTAGAAATGAAATGGACCTCCTTGGGTACCTGCCACAAATTTAATTGCTCAGTGAATTACAGTTTTGATTCTGCCTTCTCTATCTTTTCTGCTATTCCTCTGTTTGTGAACTCTGCCTAGGTGAAGGCCGTAAGATTTTTGCCAGGAGCTGACGCAAGGGCTGTGGGTATGAGAATGAGAAGACAAGGGCATTTATGGAGGAACCATCCAAGCTACTCCTAGAACACACAGTGGGCACCCTGAGCATCATGCAAAGCACACATTTGAGGTTAGGATGCTTTCTTGGAAACCACCTAGCCCAGCCTCTATTTCACAGGTGAGCAATCTGATGCCCAGAGAGGTTACCAGCAAGTCAGAAAAAGGATGCCTCCTCTGTGGACCTTCCAGCCTCAACTTTTTGAGGCCATATCTGAACACTCCAGTACAGAACCACATCTTATTTGTATCTGAAAGGAAGGTGATCTAAAGCCAGAAACTAGAGTTCTAATCCCAGCAAGGCCACTTATCAGCAATGAGACTGTGGCACATTAGTTTTCTGTGTCAGTTTCTTCAGCCTCAAATGGCAGGTGATTTAATTTACCTCTTCACTTTCTAAAACCTCCACAAGTTAACATCTAAAGCATATAGAATAATGCTTAGCACCAATAAACCCCAAATCAACACCATTTTCCCTTAGCTGAATCATTAACTGTATATATTATTGCTATTTTTAAGTAGCTAACTCTCAATGAAAGTTTAAGGTTTGAAAGAAAGCCTAGTGCTGTTGTGTGAATGGTCGGTGCCTGTCACACTGTGTGCCTGTGATATTAGGGAGGGAATTGCTGAGATGGGAAAGTGAGATAAATAGCACAAAGCCCCTTAACCATGAACTTAGCCTGGCCTGGGTGGTGCCTCATCCTCATGGGCTAACAGAGCAGTCTGTGGTGGAAGAGACTGTTCTAGACTCCTGTAATCTTGAGCAAGACTCTGAATTTCTATGGGCACCAGCATCTGTTGCTCTATTTGTAAAAGGGGGCAGATTGACCTACGTCTTTTCCGGCTCTAATAGTGTTTCTTCGAGTAACTGTAGGCATCATAAATTTCCTCTTAGAAAGCAATACTCTCCTGAGCAGTTCCTTCAAGTCACCTAAACTGTTATTTACTATTGTTACAAAGTTAATTCCTTCTGCTAAAAGGACAAATATTAGGTCAAGGCAAGGCCCTGTTTCCGTGAAACCCTTGGAGCTGAGTCATTCTCCTCCAGGCAACTTTTTCCTGATCCTGTTGGATTGTCATTGCACCACCCACAGGTGGCATCCCAAACTTGATGCCCTTGGGTGAATGGTACTCCCCCCTCCCCAATCTACCAAATCTAATTCTGAAACCACTGCAGTAAGCATGTGTTTCTAATGATTAAAAACATCATCAATTGGGACCGCAAGCAGAACATATCAAGGCGGCCAAAGGCTAAAAGAACTTGCAAGCCAGTTCCACATAAAGCCAGGGCAGAGAGACTTCTCTCTCGTCCCACGCTTTCCCCATGACTTTAGTCCCGGGACAAGTCTCGACACGCACCCGGCTGCTGCCCCCCAAGTCTCCCAAGCTTGCTTTAGGGGCGGGAAGAGCAAGCTTATTCCTCGCACATTTGCCACCAATCAAACTGCGCTACCGAGGGGGCGAAAGCGAAGACTAAGTCAAAGTCAGAATCCCCAGGCAGCACACAAGCTCATCACTCAGCGCTTCCCCCAGCTCCGCAGCCTCCTCAGCGCACCCCAGCCCTCCCTGGAAGCCAACCTGAAAAGGAAAGGCGGGGATGTCTGAAGCTGTCCGCAACCACAGACAGTCCCCGGATCTTGGCCCGGACAGACAGACAGAAATAGAAAGAGAAACGGACAGGAGTAACTCACTGCTGCTCCAGATCATCAGCCATAGTAAACAAGCCCTGCCGGGTCGAGCTGAGCCAGCCCATCCCTGCGCTTGACGCCAGAACCAGCTGACCCTGAGAAGTATCGGATAACAAAGGGGGCGGAGCCTGAGGCGGGGCCTGGGCCACTAGTGGAGTCCAAGAACCCGCGCTCGTGGCCCAAGGGCCTGCACCTCTCCCGGCCTGCGTCCAGGCTGAACACTAGGGTCTCGATGCGATCCTAATCCGCATCGCCCACCTTTGGGGGACAGCGAGGGAAACAGATATTTTAAAACTCCCAGTCCCTCAGTGGAAAGCACCAGTCCCGCCCTCACCTCTCCCACAATTGAAGACTGAAGGAACTGCCTTGCCCCTTTTCACGCCCCGAAGCTTCCCTCAATAGCTCAGGTCCCTGACCTCACCTGCCTTTTCTAGTCTTACTGTTGAAATGGTTTAGATGTTCGTGGAAAAATCGTTAGGTTGCTCCCTACAAAATGCCTTGAATATTGTAACCCAAGAAGATTTCCAGAATCCAAATCCACAAAAACAAAACAAAACAAAACCAAATCAAACCAAAATGTCTAGTTAAATTTGAATTTGAGGCAGAAAGCAATAGACTAAGTATGCTCCCTGCAGTATTTGGGACATCCCGTATTTGTAGCTCTAAGCAGACGTGTGACAAACATCTGTCAAGTAAGCATTCCTCTGCTCTGGGGATGTCTGACTTCAACCTAGTTCCCAAGGAAAAAGTAGCTCGATCCTGCTTCCATTTGCAGGACCTCCCCACCTAGAGGGGGGGCGGGGAGTAAAGAACATGTAAAGCTGGACATGCTTTATGTGTGTGGGTGTGGGATACAGTATGTGGGATGTGACACAACTTAACCCAGAAGCGCTGAGCACATCTCAGCTGGGTTCTGCGGAGGAGCCAAATCTGAAACTAGCTGCAGAAGTCACTTGAACTGGCAGAGGGAGTGTGACATCCCAGGAGCTACTCAATTCAAATTATCCACTCCACTAGGTTAAAACCATACTTCAGGAAAGAGAAATTTACAAAAGTATCTCACCCCTCACTTTCTTCCTGCCTCTTTCTGAGATATACATATACACAGTGTTCATATGTGTGTGCATGTGTGCCTGTGTGTTATGTATCCCAGGCTGGCCTCCCAGTTGATGTATACCTCAAACTTCTGATTCTCCTGTTTCTAACTGTGGAGTGCTGGAATTATGGTATTTGCTGCTTAGGACTGGTGAATCAGGATGTGAACTTCATCCAGGGCTTCCTGCTTCCACAGGGCACTTTGTTAGCAGAGCTATGTTCTAAGACCTAAAGTATTTTTTCCTTTGGGCTTCTGAAAAAACCTAGGGGATTCTAAAATTTTTTTTCTTCCATAAAATACAGTGTTAAACTGATCATTATAAGGATTTAAAGTTTAGGAGAACTGAAGTTTTCCAAATTTTTCACTCATTCTTTTAGCCAAGCATAGTGGTTCTAAAATTCAGTATACATAACCTTTGGGAAGCCTGTTAACAACTCAATCTCCCAATTCCTCAGGTTCCAATTCAGCTAGTTTTTTTTTTTTGAAGCTAGAAAGCTACAATTCTTCAGAAGCATTGATGATGCTGGTATTCCAGGAGATCCACTAGCTAATTAAAAGCCTAGAGCCTATGATCAGAAATCTAGGCCAAGTTCAAGTTCTTAGCTTTGCCAATTATCTATTTCCTGATCTTGGGTAAGTCACTTTATTGTTTGCTTCTTTGGATTGTGTCTTGTGAGAAGTAGCTAAAATAATTCAAAGAAACATTTAGCAAACTTACTCTAAAAATGTTACATCTTATGTTTAAAGCCAAACATTATGTTGGCACAAAGAATCCAATGATAAAAAGAAAGGAAATCACCTGCTCTGGTGGTACCCACAGACTTCCCTAGGAGGGCTTTCTCAGAGTTGGCAACTATGTATCAGAATTTAGAGCGAACTTCCCCCTACACGACTTTTTCTTCAGGTCACCGTTGAAAGGATCTTGCATATTTCTTCCTCGTGTTTCCCACCACTTGACAAATGGATGGTGAACAGTTAAGTGAGCAGAAGCATGAATGGCTGCCTACAGAATGAGGGACTAGTGCTGGCTAGGCTTTGGGGGCTATAATATGAATGACACTACATAGAAATCCTGGAATGTTTCCACAGAATAACAAAAGCTCCCACTTTCCTGATAACCTATAAAATGTGGGTCCTTTTGAGGCAAGGATTAGGTGGAATTGGGATATTTTAGATCCTAGAATGTATTTCACCACAGTGCAGAGTGCATTTTTTCTCCACATGTGCCAAGTCAGCTTTAGCATAATTTCCCACTATAATAATTGCTTTGAAGAAAGAAATTTGAATATATTCAAATATTGAAAAATGCCGTTTACAACTAAAGTTATCTGTAAGGTATCCTCGGAACTGAAATAACTCATGGTTGGGTGGGTCTACTAGAACTAGATCCTATGGACCTTTGGTGCCTATCTAGACAGGCCTCTGGAGAGAAAATTGTGTTTTTTCCCCCTCATCTTGAAGTCAAGACACATGGTGTGCAAATAAGGAAGAATGCACCCTCCTGTCTACAAGATTATGATTTTCTTTTTTAAAAAAAGTTAATGATTTGATGTGCTATTAAAGCATTGTATTTTTTAATTTTTTAAAGATTATTGTATGTGTATGAGTGTTTTGCTTGAATATGCAAAGCATATTCAATTCAAAATACCACAAGCATACTTGCTGCGCAAGGAAGTCAGAAGAAGACATCTGATTCTCCTGAAACTGGAGGTATGAATGGCTGTTAGCCTTTTTGGTGCTGGGAACCAAACCCAGGTCATACATACACAAGAGCAACAAGTGTTCTTAACTACTGAGATCTTGGCAGCCTTATTTATATATTCTTTAGAAACAGAATCTAAATTGGTCAACCCCCTCTAGAAGTAGGTGGAGTGGATAAACTGAAACAGCTCAGCCCTGGAAGGACTGAATCATTCCTTCAAATGGGTGTTGCTGTAGACTTTTGAATGAACAAGGTGAGTCTTAGAGTAAAGCTAGGAATCCAGTTAAACAGCTTCAAAGTCCTCTGTCCCTGTGTGTAGCTTAATTGCTTTTTAAAAATTCAATTATATGCGTGGGTGGGTAGTGGGAAAGGCACATGTGAGAGTGGATGTCCACACAGCCCAAGACAACATGTCAGATTCCCCTAGAGCTGGAGTCACGGGCCTTTCTGAGCTACCTGACCTGGGTATTAGGAAGTGAACTCAGGTCCTCTCCAAGAGTAGCAAGCACTCTGAAATGCCGAGCCACCTGCCCTGCCTTTGGCTTTTAAATGAACAAAAACCATTTAACTGTTCCTTGGTTACTCCTAGCTATATTTCTACTGCTTGGGTAGCCACACATGTCTCATTGTTATCATACTGATTGGCAAAGGCATTTTCGTTAAAGAAAATTCTACTGACTAGGGTAGTGCTGCTTAAGCACGATGCTTTCAGATCCCTGTTGTAGGGAACTCAGCAATTCTTAGTAATCCTCTTTCAAGGGTAAATGCTATTTTCATAAAGGAAAATATGACAATTTTTTTTGTTGCCAGAGAAGACAAGATAGAAGCACATGTGTGGGGCTGGAGAGATGGCTCAGCGGTTAAGAGCACTGTCTGCTGTTCCAGAGGACCCGGGTTCGATTCCCAGCACCCACATGGCAGCTAACAACTGTCTGTAGTTCCAGGCAAACACCAAGGCAAATAAATAAATAAGTGTTTAAAAAAAAAAAAAAAAAAAAGCACATGTGTGTGTGTGGTGGTAGTGGGGGGAGGGGGGCGATTTTTGAGCAAAAGTTTCTTTGTGAAGCCCTGTCTGCCCTGGAGCTCAGTTTGTAGACCAGGTTAGCCTTGAATTCCCTAAGATTTGCCTGCCACTGCTTCCCAGGTGCTGGTTTTAACAGTATGCATCACCACACCACACCCAGCAAGACTGAAGCTTTTATGGGACTTCCCAAAGATCTAGGAGAGAAGGAACTCAGACAAAGGATCCTGAGGGACCCTGCAGGGATGATTGGATGAAGGGATATAGGCTCACTGGAGACATTTGCTGCTTGGTTTGAACTTGGATCAGAAAAAACACCAAAGCTGAGAAAACTCACTTTGTGCTGATTAAAATTTGATTCTGTTGTAGGTTTCTATTTGAAAAGAATCCCATGCTGGAGGTAGAGGTCAGAGGTCATTATATGCTTAGCATGCTAGATCCCTGGCACCATGAAACAAACAAATAGGCAGCATGATTTATTTTCTGACCTAGAGAACAAGGAAAGAAGGGTCTTGGTCTAACTGGGACCAAAGTTTAAAAAGTGGATGGTCATATTCCAGAGTATAGAGAAGCAAAAGGAGTCGAGGTCAAAGAATATAAGAGAAAGAGCTGAGGGAGCCTCTTCTCTATGGAGAGGCTGTCTTTATAAGAGTCTTTTCCCTACTCAAATTGAGGATCTTAGAGCAAATAATTTCTCATAGGAGAAAGGGTATAAAATCATGGACTTTGCCCACTAAGGGCACCCTCTCACCCTCCACTCTCCTATATCTTATGTTGTTGAGCATCTTGGCTATGAAGCTGCTAAGGTCTTCTCTGATTTCTTTTGCCAGCTATTTGGTTTGCAGCCCTGGTGCCATCTTTTCTAAGCCCAAATTATTGGAGCTCTGCAGTATGACCAACTCTTTATGTGGAGAAACAGGAAACAGTTTGTACTAGAATGAATAATAGCTATTAAGATCAAACATTCCTGGACATTTACCATGTTCTATGCACTTTGCTAAATGTTTAATGTTTAAAATTATCTCATTTAATCCCAATAAACATTGTAGTGATCCAGGTATTGTTATTCCCATGTCACAGAAATGTAATTTCAGCATTTGGTAAGCAGAGGCAGAAGGATTGCAAGTTTGAATCCACTCTGGACTACATAGTAAGTTCCAGGCTAGGCTAAAGAGAAACTTTGTCAAAAAGAAGAGGAAGAAGGAAACAGCTAATTAAACACTCAGTGATCAGGCTGAGATTAGATAATTAGTAGTAGGTGGAATCAAAGTTCAGAACCATCTTTGATTCTGGAACTTGCACTTTTATCTAGGGCTCTGCACATGAACTTTTACTCATACTAATGTTCTGACTCACACTACTCAAGACCAACAATAATATGATTTCCTATCAATAACTTACAGAAGTTTATACAAGACAATTTCTTATTGTTAAGTAAGGTAGCTGAGAAAATATTTAGTTCATTATATTAGAAAGGCTTTGTCTCAGAATAGTGGTGCTTGTCCCAATAAGTGATGTTTTTGTATTGATTCTGTCTTCCTAGGAGTTCCTATGGAGATGTTGATGATGGTAGGTGACCAAGATCAAAGTGGAGTGCTGGAGGAATTCATAACTGGATGATTAAAAGCAGCCATTTGGCCCATTTGTTCTTAGGTTGAATACCAGAGGAATCTGCTCTCTTGTGACTTGACAGGGAGAAAAGTTCAATTGCAGGTGCATGCTATATTACAGGGAATAGCAACCAGTCTGCATTCTTCCTCACCCCACTAGGGTAGTGGGGTGTTCTTCAGTAACACAAGAAGAACACTGAGGCTAAATTTCTTAAGCAATGCAATCTCCTTGGCTGTGAATATGGATTTACCTCTCCTAACATACTAAGGCTTTCCAAGGACGCAGATGGTTCACTGGAACCTATGCAGGGGTCTTTACACATTTAGGGAATGTGGTACTGTTTCCAGGCTAAATACAAATAACAAGAGACAACAGGGGAATGTTGTTCAGTTGCTGTTTTAGAAATTTTGCTCATTTAGCTAGAGCAGTTGAAAATGACACTGAAATGCTGATTATGTATGTGCGGGTAGATACCGTGTGTCTGAGAGATACCATGTTTTGAAGAGCTAGTTATTGTGAACTTATAAAGGCAATGCAAACCAGAAGGCAGAGCTTACGTTTTCTTAAGTTAAAACCTCAAACTTCCATTTTGTTTTCTATAATATGATTCGGAGAGGGTGAATCAGACGTGCTCTTGCGAGCCTTTCAACGTTTACATCTCGGGATATTAGAACAAATTTAAAATGTCAGTTTGGGACAAATTGCTACTGATTCTCACCCTGCACTTTATGCACAAGTGACTACCTCCCTTTTTTAGAACATGACAGTGTTTGATTAACCAGATTGTCCCTACAACTTAACCACAAGTTATTGGTTCTTGTTGGTACCCAACAAACGGTTGTTGAATGAATGAATACCTGCTGGCTTAGATTCTCCGTAGGGCCAGATTCCGCCTTTCAGTTCAGGATCCTGTAGAGGTCAACCCTCACTCGCCAGTGTAAACTGGCGCTTGCCCCGGATAAACATAGTTTTCACTGCGGAGGAACTTGACCTGCTCTAACGATCTGCCACAGGCATCTGCAGCCCGAGCTTTTAAAAGAATTAGGGCCGGGCAGGTTGAACTCCTCGACCGCCAGCTTGCTCTCTAATTAGATTCTCAGCGATTGACCACTGGAAACAGGGGGAATCAAAGAGAGCCGGAACTCTCTGGTAAAGCTACGCTGTCCGCGGTAAAAACCTTTCCCCTGTTCCTGTCACAAATCTCGTCGCCAGAGCAACAGTGGGCGTCAACAAACGCAGGCCGGAAATAAGGATTTAGTACACGTCTCCAGTTCAGCGATAGCCCACACGCAGGCGCATTAACTTATTTCCGGTTGTAGTTCTCAGTCCAGGGATGCAGTCTGCGTCTGCGCATTAATCGTGACGCGCCACGGCCGACCAATACGCCTTCGGGGGCGTGGCTAGGGCCCGCCAGCGCGCACGCGCGAGCCGTTCCTCTGTGGCCGTGCGGTACCCGAGCTTCCCGCGTTCATCATGTCGGCGTCTGTGGTGTCCGTCATCTCCCGGTTCCTGGAGGAGTACTTGAGCTCTACTCCGCAGCGGCTGAAGTTGCTGGACGCCTATCTCCTTTACATACTGCTGACCGGGGCGCTTCAGTTCGGCTACTGTCTCCTCGTGGGCACCTTTCCCTTCAACTCTTTTCTCTCCGGCTTCATCTCTTGTGTGGGCAGCTTCATCCTAGCGGGTAATGATTCTGTATCCTGGTAATAAGGTTCCACTTTGGCGCGCAGTGCCCTTTGGTAGTTTGTACATGGCCGTCGCCTGTGAAGTCACGCACACGTCTTTTCTTGGGATGTAGGAAACAGGCTCAGAAATGTCGTCACGTTTTTAGTGCCGACCAGCAGCTGCCTAGGAGCTGGAACTGAAGATGTAAAGAAGCTCTCTTCTGGTGATCCACCAGCAATTAATACTGCTTTAAGGAAAAGTCGCACTCCAACTTTAATGTTGCTTTAAGACAAGTTTAAAGTTTGTAGACCCTTAAATGAAAAAGCCAAGCCTGAGCCATTTCTGTCACCGTGGTCTAATCTTTACATCCAAGGGAATGCAGATATATAGGGACATATTGGTGATTGCTTGTGGCGCTATTCAGTGGATGCTGGCTCTTTAGTTGCCCCCTGTTATTTTTTGGATGATGTTCTGTAGTAAATATTTTTTGGCCTATTTTTTAGTTTTGGATGTATTCACAGTCCTGCTGCCACTTTGCTCCAAATAATCATATAGATGCTTATATTAATTTTATAATTACAGTTATAGTCACACTTTAGTGTTCTCCTGTTTTTCTCATAATCCCCGAACTCAATTTTTATTCACACAATTGTGTGTTAGCTTTCCGAATTTTATAATCTTGTGGACTTTCAGATTTAATGTGCCTCCACGAAATTCATTAGAAGTCTGACCTTTCTTGCCCCATAGAATTGAGTGAATACTGGGAATGGGTTTGGTTCAGGAATGTTAGCTACCAAGTAAATTATGGTCAGCATTGTTGTGAGAATATTAGCCATTTTTCCCTCAGTAAATTAGAGCTGATATGAGCACAAAGTATAGCAATGGACTTGTCTGGATACTTGATTTACAGTGATACCTTTTTTACATAGATCTCACATCACATGTACATATTCACATTGCTAGCTCAGGTACACTGGGGATAATTTTATTTTTCAGAACTTAAATAGGCCTCAGGGCGTCATGACTTGTGCCCTAGTCAGAGTTAGCTCCATAGTAAGCTTGTTCAATAGTCATGGTCTTTGAATTTTGGTCCAGTTTCCCTAGGCTGCACCCTGGCCATCAGATATGTTAGCACCATCAGCCAGACCTTACTCAATGACCATTTTATTAACCAACCAGGAGAAAGAACTTTGCTGAGAACCTCTAATTTTTTTTTTTTTTTTTAATTTTTGCCTCTGGTTATGGAAGTGTAGGAACAAGGTGTGGCTGGAAGCTGATTTTAAATAAGCCTCTTGCTGAACCCATTCTTATGGGCCTCTGGGTAATGTTAACTTTCCAGGACTATGCAGAAAAAAAAGGTCTGCTGCTGAAAAGTTAGATTAGTTTGAAAAAGCCAGAGAGTTTGGCATTTTCATTTCTTTAGGTTTTTTTTTTTAAATATATATATTGTATTATGAAGTGTCAGTACATGCCTATGCACATGTGTGCACATATGGTGGTCAAAGAACATCATTCATTGGCTAGACTGGACTGGCTGGATGGCTGGAGAGCTTGAGGGGATATCTTTCTGTGGTGAAATGTGTCCATCCCCACCCCCCCCCCATTCTCTTCAGATCTATAGTTACAGAGGTGAGTACCATCATACCAGGTTTTACATGGATGCTGGGCATCTGAATTATCAGGTCCTTATGCTCTGAGGCAGGCACTTTACCAACTGAGATATCTCTCCAGCTCTCAAGTCCTGTTTTTGTGCTTGTAAAGGCTAAAATTGTCAGATTCCAGTGGGAGCAATGTGGCTTGTTATTGAATAGATTGTTTAGCAAAAGAACATTGATAGTACTGTGTCAGTAGTGAGGTCATTATTAGTAGTGATAACATTATTAGTAGTGAGATTGCTGTCAGTAGTGAAGACATTAGTAGTGGTGAGGACATTATTAGTAGTGAGGACATTATCAGCAGTGAGATTGGTGTCAGTAGTGAGGAGATTTACCAATTTTTTGAGTAATAGGCAATAGAATGAGAGAAAGAAAAGTGGGTTCAAGGAAAAAAAAAGGATTTTTGATAATTCATTGTTGTTGCAGAAAGTTATCATCCCCCCCCCAGTCAACTCAGAAGTATTTTGCCACTGAACTAAATCCTCAAATAAATCCATCTGTCATCCATCCATCTTTTTCTGAGATAGGGTTTCAGTGTGTAGCCTTGGCTGGCTGGAACTGTGGATCAGGCTGACCTTGAACTCACAGAGATCCACGTACCTCTACTTTCTGAGTGCTGGAATTAAAGATTGTGTCAGCAGCCAGGCTGCCATATTGCTTTTGGCAGCATTAAGTTTACTAAATCCAGTTTCTCTTGCTAGCCCAAATCATTGCTTGGTAACTTGTTTTAATGAAAAGTTTGAAATTTGGATGTTTGACCTTTGTTCATATTGTTGAGACAGGGAATCTTATACCTGCTGAAGGTTTTTTTTTTAATTGGAAGAGAATGGGCAGTTTGACTGGTGAAGGGGGCTGCAGAATTACGTTGGAGGATTTTGAAGGACTAAGTGGTGCTGAATGCTGGAGCTTTGGGTGTCACCTGAGATGGCCAGTGAGGTGTTACATGGTGAAGGTGATTGTTACCAAGCCTGAGAACCACTGAGTTTGATCCACGCATGGTGGAGGGAGAGAACCAAGCCTGTGAGCTGTCCCCGCCCCCCTGTGTGCACACACCCACACTAATAATGGAAGTACAAACCAGCCATCCAACAATAGCTATTCTTTGGAAGTAAAGGACAGACTTGAAGCTGATGTAAGTTGTATGACTTGGAGGAGACTGTTTAGTTTGATTCTGTTCATTCTTTTGATCGGTTTTTCCTCTTGCACCTGCGCATTTGTGCATTGGTCAATACATCTTAAATCAGTTTAGAAAGCTGCCGCTGCCGTCAACCCTTTAAAAGCCTGATGAGACACTGAGGTGTCTTCTGTGTCGTGGCTGGATGCCTTACTCAAGGTCTCAGGAAGGGGGTTGAGTATCCTTGTTCAGTAGGATAGGCTTAGTAGGTTTTTAAAGGACTTCTGAGGGAGTCATTTTTCTTTCCTATTTTATTCTCTGCAGCTGACTGTTTATGTTATGGTTAGCTCTCAGCAGAGGAGGGACATCTGTCGCTTCTGCAGTAACATTCCAGTGTTGGCAACCTTCTTACTTTCCTTTTTACCTAATTAAAATCTCATTTCAAGTACTATTGAGGGAGAGTAAGTGGAAATAGTTAAGTCTGTCCTGAAAATAAATATGATTAAAAATAAGTCTTACTAGGCATGCACTTCACCAGTGAGCCTTATCCCTAGTCTGTGAAATTATTGTTTTAAGTCACTGTACAACTTTAGTCCTTCTGTTCCCAAATTTAGGAAACAATTTTGCCTTTTGAAAAAAAAAAAATAGAGTTTGGGAGCTGGAAAGATGGCTTAGCAGGTTCGGTGCTTATAGAGCAAGCATAAAGGTCTGAGTTCAGATCCTCAGCACCCATGTTAAAGCCAGGCCTGGCTGCATATGCCTGGAGAGGATTGCTGAGTCTTGCTGGCTGCCAGCTCAGGTTCATTGAGAGACCCTGTCTCAGAGGACTGTCTCACAGGGTGAGACAGAAAGAGACAGACAGACACCCAGTGGCCAATGGCCTCTGGCCTCTGAAAGTATTCACATCCAGGCATGTTCATCTGTACACACACATGCACATACACCACACGCACACATACCACATTTATACACTTTACACACACACTCACATACACATACAATAAATTTAATACATTTACAAGATAAAGTTTTAGTACTTCCAGCTAAGAAATCCTAATGGAGTTTGAATTTGAGAGACAGGGAGACTTATCCAGAGTGTTTTCTGTTTCAAGGGAGCCATTGGCTTATGTGAACTGAGGTCTGGCTACTTTAGGGAGTGTCTATTAGATTTGTGGATCCCTCTTGGCTGCTGTTCAGGAGATTGGGAGTTTGCCAACTTCATGGCTCATTGTCCTAGTTCTAAATGTCCTATCTATCCATCACTACTTTTTTATTCTCAGTACCTCAGGCTGCTTCCTGGCTGCACAGCCTCTGGTATCCAAGCCTCATTGTGTTGCTCAGCCACATTTGTCTGTGGTTCCCAAAGTGGAGTTTTGTTTTGTTTTTTGTGACATAGGCTCTGTTGAGAGCTGTCCTCACGGATTCTCTACTCCATCTCTGTCTCTATTCCTTATGGGTCAGTGTCACTGCTCATGAGCACTGATAGGGGCTCCTCACATTTATCTGTCTTACAGCTAGCTCTCCCAGCAGCAGACCCAGGCCTCACTCTGTATGTAGGGGTGGGGCTAAGGAAGAGGGGGAGGGGCTCCCTCACTGGGCTGAGTTTCTTGTGCTTGTCTGCCCCTGGAAGGCAAGGGCAGCTTTCACATCTGTATCCTTGATAGTGCTGCTGTGCATGTTAAATCGTGACACGTGTCCGAGAGAACACCAAGTACTATTTGCCAGGCTCTCTGCTCGGGTGCTGCAGATTCAACTGTGAGGCTCACAGATGTGGTCCTTGCCCTTACAGTCTGAAGAGTGATACAGACAGGAAGTGGTGCCAGTGTGGAGGGAGCCAGCTGGGCTCTCCAGCCCTCCCATGGTCCTGCAGTGTGTCCCTAGTATGTTTACTTTCCCCCTCTGCATTTCTTTGTCTGTATTTACAGTTTATCTTGTGTTTTAGTTTTTTATGACAGAGTGAAAGCAGCCAGCAGTCCTGTCGTCTTGCATTGAGTTGTAGCAGCCTGACTGTCATCCTTTCAGACGTGGTCTGATATTGTCTAATTTGAAAAGATTGAGCCAGGCATGGTGTGCATACTTTATTCTTAGTGCTTGGGAGGCTAAGGCAGAAGGATCTATGTGAATTTGAGGCCAGCCTGGTCTACATAGTGAGTTTCATGCCAGTCAAGGCCATGGATAGAGACCCTGTCTCAAACAAAAGAATGATTCCATTTCACCCTAGGCACTCCTAGCACATCTGTTTCCATCGTCATAGAGCTTGTTGAAAGAATAGTTGCTGTCTCTGCCTTCCCCACTTATTTCTCGCTGCTCTCATGATGGTCTGCCCCCACCACGTCCAACTGTCTTCCACGCTGCCAGATGGAGCAGTCATCTGCCTCACCTTCCCTCACTGCTCAGCGTTTAGCGTTTAGCTCAGTTGGCTGGTTCCTTCGGAGTGAAACACTTGCCTCTCCTCACTTGTGACTGCCTCCTCCTGCGCCTTCTTACCCACTGTCTTTTCCTCCCACTGCACTGGCTGTTTCATTTTGCATCTCTTTCCACAGGTGAATTTAAGTTCTATCTGTATTTGTACAGTTATCATGTGATTTATGATTTAGTTTGGACCTGCCCTCTGAGTTTCCAACTAATAAATCCAGTTCCTGACTTCACTTTTCTTCTTGATGTCTGGCTTGTCTCTCAAGTTTATATATCCCAAATAGAACTTTCCTGCCCAGCCATCTGCTTCTTCACAGGCAGTCTACAGTGTCAACCCTGGGCAGACTGTTCTACTCAGGCCAGATAGTCGGGAGGTCTCTCCGATCCCATGATTTCTCTTGACTCCCACACCCATTTCACCAGCAAGCTTTTGTCATCTCCGGAATGTGGAGTGTCTCTGTGTCTTTCATTTCTGCCTATTTTCATCTTCCTAATCCTGAGCTCTTGAGTTTCTGAGTCATTCATCTCTAGTCCTACAAACCATTCTTCACGTTATAGTTTGGACCTTTAAAGAATGCGAGTCATTTATGTCATGTGTCTACTGGACCCTGCAGGACTGTTACATTGTCCTTTAACCTAGTCCACACTCTTTCCTGAGTCTTCTGGGCTCTGAAATCTGGTGTCTCTGACTTACTGTGCCTAAAACATGTCAAGACTATTTTTACTGTCTTGATTTCTCTGTCCCAGATCTTTTCATTGCTGGCTTCAAACATGAGGTTTAGTATCATTTTAAAGGACAGCTTTCTAGTCTCTTTATCCGGCTCCATTTTCTTCACAGTGTGTTCCCTGCCCAGAATTTTCTTGTTTGTTTGCTGACTTGTGACTGGAAACACTTGTGTTTGTCTCCGCAGACTGTAAGTTCCTTGAGATTCAGGCTTCTGTTTGCCTGGCTCTGGGCCACATTCCCAGCATCCAGAATGATGTTTGATAAATATTTTGCTGAACAAATGAGCATTTAAGGAGATAGATGAGCTAGAACTGTGGAAAGGGGGGCAGGCTGCCTTGGGGAGTGTTCGATCTCCATCTTTGGAAGTGCCCAGGGAGACACTGAAGGCTCACTTCTGGAGCAAGCATGTTCCTTTACCCTTTCTTGTGTCCAAAGCTGCTGAGGAATGTGACATGTTTATGAGTCACACAGGTTCTGGAGGGGTTGTAATTCTCATGGGTCTAATCTGACCCTGGACATGGTAAGTATCCTTCAGAAAACTTCCCAGGCTATTCTTGGAGGCCCCTGCCAGCATACCTTTCTCTCACACTTCTCAGACAGTGTCCTGCTTTGCTCTCTATTGCTGTGATAAACGCTGTGACCAATAGCAGCTTGTGGGGGAGAGGGCTTATTTAGCTTACATGTTACAGCTCATCATCGAGGGAAGGCAAAGCAGGAACATGGAGGCAGGAGCTGATGCAGAGGCCTTGGAGGATGCTGCCTACTGCCTTGCTCTTATGGCTTGCTCAGTTTGTTTCCTTATACCACCAGGACCTCCTGCCTGGAGGTAGCATTGCCTACAGTGGGCTGGGTCCTCCCATATCAACCAGTTAAGAGCACTGGTTGCTTTCCCAGAGGACCGAGGGTCATTTCCTAACATCCATATGACTAGTCTCAGTTGTCTATAACTCTATTTCTAGGGGGTCTGACATGCTCTTCTGGCCTCCTAGGGCACCAGACACAGGAGTGGTGCACAGACATACATACAGAGAAAACACCTAATTGTTTTATGTTAATAAGTTGAAATAAATTATTTTTAAAAGGAAAGAGACATGCTCATAGACTCTCCTGGTGAAGCAGTCCCCAAGTTGAGGTTCTCTTCTCTCAGCTGACTTAGTTTATGTTGTGTAGGCATTTTCTGCATCAAATGGGGGTGTTGGGAGAGGTGGAGAGATGGCCCAGCAGTTAAGAGCACTGACTGCTCTTCCAGAGGACCCAGGTTCCATTCCCAGCACCTACATGGTGGCTCACGACCATTCATGTGACTCCAGTTCTGGGGCATCTAATGCTGCATACCAGCCTCCGTGGACACCAGGCAGATAAGTGATACAGGCAAGACACACATATACATAGAATAAACATCTTTTCACAATGGAGTGTTGGTCAGGATGACCTCTGAGGTACACTGGGTGCTTGTGGGGTTATTCGTGCACTGTTACTGAATTTGAGTAATTATTGTCATTTTAGGGTAGCATCAGTCCATGGCTGTGTTCACTGTCACAGAGCTTTTTTCTTGTTTCTTTATGTTACTCCAAACACTACTTCATTTTTTACCCCATTTGTTGTTTTTCTCTAGAGTTTTTGTTAGACCGTAACCAACTAATAAAGTATTTATATATGAAATAAAGATATAAACACAATAGTCATATATAAAAGTTAAAGTTTTAGAAAGAGCTATATGGGGCCTGAGGCAGAGGAGTTGCTACAAAAGCATGAGGCTTGAGTGAGGGCCCCAGCACTCCCAGGGGAAGATGGGGCTGCCACACATGTCTGTAGCCCAAGCGGAGGGGAGAGGAAAAGGCAGGGTACCCTTGAAGCTCATTGGCCAGCAAGCCCAGCTGAATCCATGAGCTTCAGGTTCAGCGAGAAATCTTGTCTCAACAAGTGGGTGGGCTGGAGGTATGGCTCAGTGGTTAAGATCACTTTGTGCTCTTCCAGAGGACCTGAGTTTGGTCCTCAGGATCCACATCCAAAGCCCAAAGCTGCTCGTAACTACAGCTCTAGGAATCTAATGTCCTATTCTGGCTTCCAGGAGGACCTGTATACACAGGTCACACAGAGACAGCATACAGAGAAGCACACACACACACACACACACACACACACACACTCTCAATCTTTAAAAAAAGATTAGGTGGGGTGTGAATGAGGAAGACTTGTGAATTCAACATCTGATCTCTACACACATATGTGTGCATGAACCCTTGTGCACACGCACACGTGAACATAAACATACAACACCACAGATACATACAAAAAGAGACTTGGCATGACTCAGTGCTTTTGGCTTTTCACTCAGTAAAAGTGGATGGCTTTATTGTCAGTGTAGAGATAATTTACCTCATTCTGAATAATTGCATAGCATTTCATGGCAAATCTGTAGTATAATTACTCCTTTTGATGACATTTGGACCATTTCCTTTTTTTTTCTTTCAAATTTACAAGCATATCATGTTCTGTAAGACACATTCATTAGTCAAAAGATAAAAAACATTTCAAGTATTAAGTAGTGTGGCCCAAAAGGTGGTTTAGCCTGACTTTTCACGGTTTTAAGTGGTTTTCCTGCTCCCGTCAGCGTCCTTCAAGATCAGTGTGCTTCCATAGTGTTTCTGTGCCCAGGGTGATGGAAACTGTTGCTATGGTGATGAACTCTGGAGCAGCAGTCTGATCATTCTCTCTTTGAGTGGATTCTTCTTTGTTAATGCTGGATAGAGTGGATGCTAGCCTGAAGCAGGTGTGATTATTTATCACAGCCATAAAGGTATCTGAGCAGATAATACCCTGGGGCTTCTTTTTATGTCTGGGTGATTGGCTGCTGCCTTCTTGGAGACTTCAGGGATATAGAACTGTGGCAGGAGGGATCACCGTCAGGAGTCTTGTGATGGATAAGCGCCTACTAGAACTTTATCAGAGATAGTTACCTGCAGTATGAGGTCTGCAAGGACAAGCAGCTGTATTTGTAATCTCTGCTGTGGATTATACATGTGTCTTGTAGGAAATGTTTCATATTTCATAGGGTCGTCATTCAGCCCAACTTTTGTTACTACTGTATCTGTAGCCCCATGTAAGTATAATTAGACACCTTTAAATCATGAGTTTTTAAATTCTCTGATTTAACTACCCCCTAGGTCAAGACATAGAACACTGCCATACCATACAGGGTACCTCTCTGTCCATGAAAGATCAAAACCACTGTCTTGACTTATTTTGCCTAATTTATTTGTTTATTTGCTATTCTGCTTTTTTGAGACATGATCTGAACTCTGTAGTCCAGACTGGTCTCAAACTTGTGGCAGTACCCCCCCCCCCCCCACTCCATCACTCCTCCCTGTCAAGTTCTGGGATTACAGATGTGTGCCACCATGCCTGGATGTTTTGTCTAGTTTTAAGGTTCTGTATGTATGGAATCATCTAGCATGTATTCTTTATGTCTGGATTCTGGAGCCTAACATATCATGAAATTCATTCAATTTGTACCTAGCAGAAGTTTCTTTTCATTGCCATATAGTATTCTTTGTTTATATGCACTATAATTTACCCTCTGTACTGTGATTAGACATTAAATGTTTCTAGTTTGCTGCACATTGTAGGCACCATTCCTGTGCATACCTCTTGAGTATACATGTGCATTCATTTTGTTAGAGGAGAATTTTCATCACAGTATGTGCTTATATATTGATTAGAAATCATTATTTTATACTTCTAGATAATGACTTTTGTGTTTTGCTTCTTACCCAGTTTGCTTGAGAATACAGATCAACCCCCAGAACAAGGCGGATTTCCAAGGCATCTCTCCAGAGCGAGCCTTTGCTGATTTCCTCTTTGCCAGCACTATCCTGCACCTTGTCGTCATGAACTTCGTTGGCTGAACTGCTCCCATTTCCTTAACGTGGAGTTGAAGACTGACAGATGTAGGTGATGATCACAGCCCTTGTCCTGGTGTGTTTGTTGATTTTAGCCGGTGGAATGAGATGGGGCTGGCTCTGCCCCTAGGTGGATGGCTTCCCATAGTGCTATGAGATGTTTGCAGAGTTTAGGAGGTTTTGTCAGCACGACTGTGAGCCTGTTCTCCACGATCATATTCTTAGTGCCCTGCAGATCATTAAGGCACAGAATATGAGTTTGCCTGCACTTAACACAATGTATTTTACTAGTGACTATGAAATAAACTCAGAATTTAAAACTTTTCCTTTATTTTTTTTTGTTAGGGTCTCTCTATGTAGTCCAGGATGATCTAAAACTTGTCAGTGTCTTACCTCAGCCTCCTGCCTTCTGGGATTACAGGTGTGCACCCAAAGATTTTTGAAGAATGATAAACTGCACTTTTGCTTTTAGATTTGTTCTTGACGTTTTTTCCAGTCTAGATTTTCACTGATGTTAAATGTGGCCATTGTTACCTGATAGGAATTCAGAGTAGTGTGAATGAGTGACAGTTGATTCTTATTAGTATGTTTCCCAAACCTAAATGATAAGGTTGGATTAACTTGGGAGAAGATTTGGAACCAGACTGATAGCCTTTGGACCCTGAAGCCATTCCTGTCTCCAGCCAGACTTTACAGAATTCTGACAGAGAAAAAAAAGTGGCCTAAATCCCTTCCTTAGAACCGAAGGCCCTCTCTGCCCCTCCCTTCATAAGCTGAATGACCTTCTCTCTGCCTTCTTCTGTTGTCTTAGTTTGCTATGGCTGTGATAAGATGTCATGACAAAGGCAACTTGTAGAAGGAAGTGGTGTTCATGGCTGCAAAGGTTTAGAGTCCATGATTGTAATGGTGGGGCTTATGGCAGCAGGCAGACAGACATGGCGCTGGAGCAGTAACTGAGAGCGTACATCTTTAGCCACAGTGTGAAGCAGCAAGCTAACTGGGAATGGTGTGGGCCTTTGAACCTCAAAGTCCAGCCCCAGTGACACACCTCCAACAAGGCCACACCTCCTCCAACAAGGCCACACCTCCCATCCTTGTCAAACAGTTCCACCTTCTAGGTAAAGGCATTCAAACATGCAGGCCTGTGGCCATTATTATTCTGAGCACCACACCTCTGAAGCAGAGTCTTCAAGCTGTAATAAGTACATGGGTTTTTTTTTTTCTGTCCACATATCAATATTGTTTCTTTTATGTGAGAAAATGGGCTCAGAACAGTCCAGTTGCTTCCAGGTTGCAGAGTTATGTGGCTGTAGATTGGCCTCTGTGTGTTGATGCTTTGGCCTGGTGCTTGTGCAGTTTACGTATGAATGTCTGTGTTCTTCTTTTTGTCTTTGCACCGTAATGTTTAGTACTATTGTTTCTAGGTGGTAGGAAAAGACAATCAGAAATTAATAACATTTTGGAGGAAAATATCTCAGGACTGACCTCTTTATACACTCCATGGAAAGCTCTGTTTTGTACTAAAAGCATCAGAACTCTCACAAGAACCACCAGAGTGATGCATTGCAGAGTACATGCTGGATGTGATGCGCCTGCGGTTCGTTTCGTAGCAGGAGCTAGCACTCACTTGAAACAGCACCTCAGTCCACCTTCAAAACAGCTGTCTGTTCAGGTGTAGTGGCTTGTTGGGATGTTGCAGTCACTGAGAACATCTGAGGACCACTTCATCCTCCTGTCCTAATGCAATGTCAGTCCTTGGAGACCTCATCTGCTCTCCACCCCAACCCCCAGTCAGTGCCTGATACTGGGATATAAAGGACAGGAAAATGCCTTTAAAAGTGAGCAGTTGGGCCTATCTGACAGGGGATTCTCCAGGATGGCGAGGTGGTTTGCCACCACTAGGCGTATCTATTGTACTTCAGATGTGCTCCCCCTGTGACCTCCTAAGTTTTGGTAATGGGGGACTGCTTTCACGCTGCCCCCTTTGGGACAAAAAAAAGTGAACAGGTGAGACCTGAACCTCAAAAAGCATAAACAAAAACAAAAGAAACAAAGCTGGGTGTCATGGTTTGGGATTTTATTGCTGTGAAGCGACACTATGACCACAGCAACTCTATTACAAAGGTAAACATTTAATTGGGGCTGGCTTGCAGTTTCAGAGGTTCAGTCCATTTTTGTCGTGGCAGTGTGCAGGCAGACATAGTCCTGGAGCAGAAGCTGAGAGATCTGGATCTGGATCTGCAGGCATCAGGAAGTGACAGTGAGCCACTAGGCCTGGCTTGAGTTTCTGACACCTCAAAGCCCACCCCCAGTGTTATACTTTCTACAAGGCCACACCTAATAGTGTCACTCCCTACGAGACTATGGGGTCATTTTCTTTCAAACCACCACTCTGGGAATGTATTTCAATTGGTTGGGATGCCCTGGACTCAATACCAGCATCATACAAACCAGACCCAGTGGTACATGCCTGTCATCTCAGCACATAAGGAGGGTTATCCTCAGCTGCACATTGAGTTGGAGGTCAGCTGGAACTACATGAGACCTTATCTGAAGTAAAGTAAAAGGCCCATAAACACATAGTTAAACATAACGTGATTAGAGTGTTACTAGAGATGGGAACAGAGTCCTGCGAGAGGTTGAGAAAGGGGCGGCTGCCTGGGAGAGGGAGTGGTGAGGCTTCACAGCTCTTAGCAGTCACCATTCCATTGGATGCCTTGAGCGGAGCTAGAGAATGGAGCCTCTGGTGTCAACCACCTTGGGTGTATGAATACTAGGTCTAACTCTTCGGCCTTCTGTAGAGATGCTGAAACAGCTGTGCCTTCCGATTGCCTCGCTAGATTTGTGAAGGTGTTTTCTAGATGAGTTACAGTATGTATTTAGGAAAGACAGAACACATTTCAAGGGTGTTCTCAAGGCTCAGAAAGATACCAGATCATGGAAAATTATTTCCTAGTGCTGTCATGATTGGAGGAAGACTTGGCTTCCAGGAACTCAGTATTTCAAAATTATGACAAAACAGACAGAAAGCAGACTCAGCAGAAACCATGCAGTGCAGATCATCTTAACAGCCCAGGGCCACCTGCGCAGCTGGGAATTATGGGCTCAGAGAATACAGAATCTTCCAGTCCCAGATTGCAGGGTTCACTTTGTAGAAAATAGGCTCATAGGAAAGGCAGAAAAATGCTCTTCTCTGGGGATGCCCAGCACATTTTCCTGAGATCTTTCACTTGCCATACATTACCCCATCCCACACATTTATCTGTCCATCTGAATGGTTTTGATTTAGCTGTTTGTTCAGGTGCCAAACATGTTAAACATCGTTTCCAAGTGAGGTCTCAGTAGTTAACCCAAAGGGTAGAATAACAAAGTTAAACAAAAGTAAAACCTCCAAATGCTCTGAGAAAACACTTACATGTGAGACACTGTAGGAGTCCATTTCCTCATTCCTGGGAAGGGAAATGTGGGTTATAGGGCATCACATTTTTGAGCTAGGTCCTGGTGTTGGTGCCTGACATCCTTATTTTTCAATTGAGAGTTGCAAGTTTAAAAAAAAAAATCTATAGTGTAACTGATTTTTTATTAATTCGAAGGTGATATTTAAAACCATTGAGAAAAGGCAGATTAAAAGACAGTGGCATTGAGCTGTAAATATCAGTGTGGTTTAGGGGAGCTGAGGAGTAGCAAATAGAGTTCTCACTGGCTGTTGTGTTGAGTGCTTACACAATATCATTTTATTTTCAAGTAGCCTCAGAAAGATGAGCTTGCCTTGTAGGTCAGAGAACCTTGTAGGAAATCTTTTGTTTGTTTTTTCTTTAGATAGGGGTTCCTTCTAGTCCAAGGTCACTTCAAACATGTGCATACTGTTGTGCTCCTGATGCTCTGCCCTCTGCCTCCCACATGCTGGGATTACAAGTATAGGCATCTCCCAGACCCAATTTCAGATTCCTTTTTGAATTTGAAAAATATTTTTAATTATGTGTATGTGTATTTTTGCATGTTAGTATCTACCCCTGCCTAGTTACCCACCCCAGTCCATTTAGTGCTGCCTGCACCCCTTTGGGAATGGGACCATCTCCTGCAGCCTGGGCTATCTGCCAGCCCAGATGCTACCCTCTGAGCTCTGCTGCCACCTAGTGGACACACACTTTCTTTGCTGAGAGTGTATCACAAAGCATTTGAGTTATATTTTGGTGGGACAACAAAAGCTAGTTTCTTTGCAGTCATAGGAGGGCAGCAGAGGCTCAGGTGAGCTAAAATGCTGACCTGGGGTTGCTGTACACCCTGGCCAGCAGTGGGCAGTGCTGAGCTATAAATCCTCACCACTACCCAGGGTTGTGTTCTCAGGGAGACCTGTGCACGTACACTGTAGTATTCCACAGGGTTTCCTTTCCTTGTCAGTTGCATTTATTCTAGACCCTTTATTGCCTCCAACACTGCACTCCTGCCAGCATCAATCTGTAATATTTCAGTTGATGAGTGGGGTCCTGTAACCTTTCTCAGCTCCTCAGCCCCATGGGGCTGGAAGGTGAGATTAATTCTTTACAATTGGTCTTTATAGCTAAAAGCATTAATTGACTTTTCATTGGTGGCTGAACTTTTCTGATTGGTCTTTTAGGTAGAGAGAGACAGATGTAGTTAGATGTGTGTATGTGCAGCCTGTGTGTGTATGTGTGCAGCTTTATGTGTGTGTGCAGTGTGCAGCTTGTGTGTGTGTATGTATGTATAGATGTGTGCGGCCATGACACATGGTCAGAGGACAGCCTATGGGAGCTGTTTCCCTCCTTCCACCATAAGGGTCGTGAGGCTGGAGCTTAGGTTGTTGGACTTAGCAGGGGTCTTTGCCCACTGAGAGTTTACATTTTTTTTTAGTTTTGTTTGGGACAGTCTTGCTCTCAAGGGTCAAGGCTAACCTTGAACTTCTAATCTGCTCCTTTGCCTTTTGAGTGTTCTGCTACAGGAGGTCATTGCTGTTCCTGGCTCAGGTGGATCCGTACTTAGAATAGTTCCTGTGCCCATCCCTTGGTGACTCCAAGGATCTTCTTAAGTCACTGTCACCCATTGGACTGCCCAGGACCCTGGTCTCTTGTCTCGCAGGTTCACGTTGCTATAAAATTGTTCACTCTTGCTCCTGCCCTGCCTTGCCTTGCACTCCCAGGTTGCCAAGGGTGGGGACCTTAAGGCTGATGACAGGCCTCAGTTTCCCTCCTGTACCGTGAGGAGCTTGGCCTTCATCCTAGTTTTATGAATGATGGCCACTGTGTTTTGTGGGCTCCATCTGGCTTTTGTCTTTCTCTCTCCAGCTGTTACTTTTTATCCATATTCTCACTGTCTGGTCACTGAGGGTAGAGCACTGAAGTGAGATTGTTAAAATACGCAGTTATGGAACCGACCATCTATGAAATGTTTTGTTGCTGCCACATTTCCACATTTTTAGGCCTTGTATCTCCCTTGTGTGTCTTTACATTAGTATATAGTTTTCTTGCCTACCCTGTCGGGGGAGACAGAGCCTTGCACCTTCTAGCCTTGGCGAATTTCAGATGACTTTAGTCCTTGGTACTAAGTGACTGAGTGAACATGTAATAGTGGACACTTGGATCTTAAACATGGGTATGTGTTTTTCTCTGTTTTTAACAACTTTTGAGTGGGGCTGGAGAGATGGCTCAGAAGTTAAGAGCACTGGCTGTTCTTCCAGAGGTCCTGAGTTCAATTCTCAGCAACCACATGGTGGCTCACAACCATCTGTAATGAGATCTGATGCCATCTTTTGGTGTCCAAGCATACACACAGGCAGAACACTGTATACATAATAAATAAAGATTTTTTTAAAAAGAATTTTGAGTGATGATTACATATATATTGTATATCTCATATATGGTTATACGTTTACATATTGTATAATAATATATAATATACAGCTATAATCATAGACATACATATTACATATATGGTATATATATTTCCTGTTAGATTGTGTTTGTTAATATTACTTGCTTTCTTTTTTAGCTGAGAGAGTTGAAGAGAAGTTCATAAGAGATAAACATAGAACCTTAGGTGTTTCTGCAAAGTCAGGCATTGTTGCTGTGTGACAGGAGAGCTTGGTAATGCATATAGGGAGACTTGATCTCATCCACTGAGGGTGACCTTACACTGACACCTTGCTCTGGGTCTGCATTACCTACAACAGTAGCTACTGGTCATGTGATTGATGTTGGTTGATGGATATTCCAAAAGGACTCACTAACCAAGGAACTAAATTTTAATTTCCTTAATTGATTTTTCACTTTTTTAAACAGGCTTTTCTGAGTCCTTGGCTATCTTTGAACTCAATGTATAGCCAAAGAAGACCTTGAACTTCGGATCCTCTTGCCCCCACTTTCCAAGTTCTGGGATTATAGACATGTGCCACCTTTTATGATGAAACTCAGGATTTCATGTATGCTACATAAATACTCTACCAACTGAACTATATCCCCAGCCCAACCTGTAATCTCACCTCATCTTAACTAAATTTTTTTTTATATTTATTTTTGTGAATTAATTGTTTGGCCTGCATGTATAACTATGTAAGAGTGTCAGATCTTGGCATTACATACATTGTTAGCTGCCATGTGGTTGCTGGGAATTGAACTCAGGTTGTCTGGAAGAACAGTCAGTGCTCTCAACCGCTGAGCCATCTCTCCAGCCCTGAACTAAATTTCAATAAATCTGTGTAAGTACTGGCTACTTGGTTGGACCTGGTTAGAATTTCCAAGCTATCAGGTTCTAGTTTTGTCATTTCTGAAGTTAGAGGACTAGCCTAGTTGATTTCTTGAGTGTCCTTCATTTTTAGAAGTTATGATCTGGGCCTTGTAGCACTAGAGTGATTCCGACTGAGCTCTTTTTGCACAGTGTCCTTTGATTTCTGTCAATCCCAGTTTCCGTTTTAATCGGGTGATGAGGATCCAGGGAGAGGGGTTTGGTGGCTGTCCAGATAGTGTTGAGTAGAGAGAGCATTCTGGGGAAGAGCACGCACAGGGAGGGAGCTCTGCCTGGCTTCACCCTATTACTCTGGACAGTATCCTTCATTATCCCTTGGATTTCACCTTGCAGATCAGGCCAGGTGATGGGGCTCCCACTTCCTTTCTCAGTAGGCTGCTTCCATTTATTTGTGTGTCTCACTGTCAGGGAGGAGGATTTGCGGCAGTTTTGATAGCCTTTGCTATGTTTAACAGTTAAAAGCACTCTTCCGAGCTGTCCACTGGGCCCAGTTGTGCTGAGCTAACATTTCAGAAATCCCGAGGCTTCTGTTTGAATACTTACTAAGTACATCTTCGCTGGAAAAGGAAGGAATTGTTTTTTCTGAAAACTACCTCCAAAGACGCTTTCTTTCCTGAGCCCTCTGCTTGGACGGCCCTTAGTGTTTCAGGTTCAAGAGTTTTAGTCTCAGAACCACCCAGCTTGAAACAGCAACCCAGCCACCTCTACAGATATTTCCCATCTTACCCAAGTAACTTATGTTAGTAAATAAGAGATTACTTCTAAAGACCTTGACCCTTTGTGAATTTTCGTGAGTCTGTCTCAGATTGGACATGAGCTTTGTGAGGAATCTGCGGGCAGGAAGATGTGTGCTGACACAGAATTAGGAGGCTGGTGTGAGCACTGTCTTTATAGATACTGGTCTCCAATGCTTGTGAAACAGTCACCTTCTTCTGCCTATTGTAGTCTGGCTGGAATATTGTCTTGTGCTTCGGAGCACAGGCTGCAGCCATCTCATGGGTTTGAGAGTTTAGATGGGAGGATTTTGGACGGGATATTTTACCAAAGGTTCTGCTTCTGTCTTTCAGGTTCGCTCTTGACGTCCCCTGGATAAGAATTCTTGAGATGACAGCTTGTTGAACATTGATTCTTCAGAATTGTGCTTAACTATCACTCTGGCTGGGTGTGAAGTGGAGTCCAGAGAACTATCAGACCAGCCTCACGGTGCGGGTGTGCTAACTCGGAATCTGAATTTCCCCCAAGTGTAACCCTTACTTTCCAAATTAAACAGTAGTTCAGTTCTCTGCGCTCCCGCCAGGCCTCTGACTACCGTCTTTGTTTTCGTGTGTGTGTGTGTGTGTGTGTGTGTGTGTGTGTGTGTGTGTGTGTGTGTGTGTGTGTGTGTGTGAAGATTGCTCCCCTTCCGCCTGTGCGCTCTCAAGCGCCTCATGAGTTGTTAACTTGCAACCATGAACCTTCACCCTTGTCTTCATTAAGTAGCTGTCATTGAGATTAGCACAACAGACAGTGCTGACAGCCTGGAAAATGGCAGTCCTTTGTCCTTTCGCTGGATCAGGTAATTCTCTACTAATCCTTCATTGTCTGGACTGGGCCACTCAGCACTTTATCAGAAAGCGGGCCGTGTGTGCTTCCACGGTGCATCTGTTTCAACATGGTGGCAAGTGAAATGTGTTTTTTGGCAGTATATGCAGGATGCAAAGTGTATGCATGTGCGTGTTTGAGTGTGTGTGTGTGTGTGTGTGAGAGAGAGGGAGGGAGGGACTGTAACTGGTGGAGTGTGTCTGTGTGGTGATTTGCATCCCATGTTGTTTTCCAAAGCTCCCACAAGTCTCTCATTTTGCTTTCACTTGTCTTCAGAGGTCCCAGTTCTCACTAAGGAGGTGAAGAAATAAAGCTCAGATTTGTGCTAAGAAAAAACAGAAACAACGGAAGATCTCATTAAGGACTAGGCTTCCAATACAGGTCTGGAGGCTGAAGGCCAGCCTTGGGTGTCACGTGAGCTCCACGTGCGTCCTGGAGCCATGTATGGGAACTGTATTGAGTTCCACTGTTGCTGCTCACCAGACGACCTGTGTGCAGAAGTCCTCCGGGGAAGCGGGGACAGCACACCAGCATAGCCCGGGACACTCAGAGCTCCATTGTCTGGGTCATACTGGATCAAGTCAATCTTTGGGGATATGACTAGTTACTTAGGTGACATGAAGGTGTGGCCAGGTTAGGGTTGCTATTCCAGGAGTCCTCACCCATTAGCAGTACTGATGTCACGTCACGTCATGCATGAGCTATTTGAAAAGGAAGTCGCAGACCTCACCCCCAAGCTCAGAAGCAAAGCTTTGTGTTTTAACAAGGTCCCAGGTGATTGTTGTGCACATGGGAGCCTGAGATGGACCAGCTGGAGCGCTGATTTCCAGGATCTCGCAGTTGTGTGGGAGCTTGCCAAAGCCCGAGCCTCTCCATAGCTCTCTGCTTATCCAGACATACAAATCGGGAGTGCTCCTACACGGGGCTAGCAAGCTCTTAAGAAATGGCCAGGTTCAATATAACAGTCAAAAGTTGTAGTGGTTCTGTGGGCCGTGGCTCACACCACTGGGAGAGATCCACTTGACTTATGATGGCCAGCCTGCTTGACATACAGACATACCATGTAGCTTTACCAAGAGAGCTGGATGATTTTTAGTTTAGATTTTACCAACAAGTATTTCAAGTAAGAAAAGTATTCAGATTTCTAGAAAAACCAGTCAGCTGGGAATGAATGATAACTGTCAAGGAAGACATTACAACTGTCTTTAATGTGCACTCAAGTTTGCATTTCTCACAATGACTTAGAACCACATGGGACAGATACTGAGTTCCCAAGTATCAGATTTGCTTTTGTCTCAGGGGCTGTGGGTTTCCTAAATTAGCCTTGATGGCAGACACATCTTTGGTGTGTGTGTTTCCCATTTACAACAGTGCAAAACTCTTCAGGGACAGAGTTTCCTTCAAATTTGAAAATACACTATAGTTACTAGTTTGCCATAGGCTTGTTAGCTTGCTCTGAGGGTGTCAATTCCATAAGCTCAGGAGGGTTAGCAGCGGGTTACTCCTTAGTTAGGGAAATGCCTTCCTTCCCTTTCCTTCCCCACAGTTCCTGATGCTGAGGGTTTGCTTTTGCTGACTCAGGTCCAGGCAGGTGCTCTGAGTCTCACCCGTGGTCCTGCTGTTTCCTGCCGCTTCTAGCTCGCAGCACCTCTATGGGGTGGTTTATTTTTCATTTCCTGTCTTCATTCTGTCGGGCTGAGAGCCATTTACCACAACCATTGTACATTGTCTCCTGCTCTCTGCAGTGAGGGGAAACACAGCCCTTGCACCCTCTGCCTACACACTTCCTGTCTCCGCCATGTGAAAATGCCTCTTATGTTTCTCCTCAGAGCAGCCCACACCCTTGCACTTTGATCACATCCTTTAATCTGGGGCCATAAAACACGTTTGTTATGGTGGTTGGAAAATCCTTGTGGAAGTTAGAGAGATCTGGTTCCTGGTTTGGGAGCTCAGCACCGGTGGGTGAACCTTACACACTCACTGTGATTTGGAGGGCTGTGGCCCTGGCTCTGGAAGTCGAGATACTGTTTGAGTAGCCCCATGACTTTAGGGTTTCTATTGGTGTGATAAAATACCAAGGCCAAAATAGACTACAACAGCTTGGGAGAGGAAAGGGTTTATTTCAGTTTGCAGGTTATAGTCATGGACATCAGGGCAGGAGCTGATGTAGAGGCCGGGGAGGAGACAGACCATGGAAGTCAGAGCTGATGTGGAGGCTGGGGAGGAGGCAGACCATGGAAGTCAGGGCTGATGTGGAGGCTGGGGAGGAGACAGACCATGGAAGTCAGGGCTGATGCGGAGGCCGGAGAGGAGGCCTGCTCACTGAGTTGCTCCTTGCTTCCTTGCTCAGTTGCTTCCTTATGTGGCAGGACCAGTCTGCCCCAGGGTGGCACTACCTGCAATGGCCTGGACTTTCCGCCATCGATTATTAAGAAAATACCCCCACTGGCCAGTCTGAAGGGGGCATATTCTCAGTTGAGGTTTTGTTCTTCCCAAGTGACTCTAGACACTCTAGACTGTCAAACTGACATAAAAACTAGACAGTACAAGACTATGACTAAGTTTAAAAAGATTAACATAAAAACGAGTTAGGGAAATGCCTTCCTTATCCTGGGAGTGTGTGATCCTTTATCCTTTTCCTTGAATAGGGACTTCAGTGAGGAAAAAAAAAAAATTAGAAGAAATCTTATGTCAGACTAAACAAAAATATTTTACTTAATTTTGAATTTATAGATGCGAGTACACACAAAACCCTTTTGGTCTAATGCGGGCAGCCCAGTGTGTGGAATGTGTTCGTGTGATCCAAGGGTTGAACTGAGGCTGTGTTCTGCCATATACTGCTTTTTAAAGCTCAGTGAGCTGTCAGTTTCTAAAATTCTGTAAATAATAAGTTAGATGCCTGGGCTCTGCTTAGAAGGCACTAGGCAATAAAAATAAGAACTACCTTGTTGTCTAGGAGTGAGTGAGCCAATATGAAGTCCGTGTGTGTGTGTGTGTGTGTGTGTGTGTGTGTGTGTGTGTGTGTGTGTGTTGTGTGTGACGTTATGTTAGGCTTTTGGGTTAGCGAAGGAATAACTAGCCTAGGAGTGATGGTACCTGATGTCACTGCTCGACAAATAGTCAATGGAGATGAGCGATGAGTGGAACTGCTGGGAGCTCTGATGTGATGCTCTTCCCCCTGCTCCCCCCTCCCCCAGGGTATACCCAGTCCATAGGCTCTTGCCAAGCACCTTGCTTGCTAGTGGGAAAAAAGAAGTCTCATCAGGAGGCCTATTCTGGCCTGCTCTAACAGGGATGAACTGTTATGCCTTAATGTTTTTACATGTTGGAAAGGTGTGTGTGTGTGTGTGTGTGTGTGTGTGTGTGTGCAGCCTGCAGAACTGGTTTTCTCCTTCTACTATGTAGGTTGGAAATCAGGTCACAGGCTTGGAGATAATCACCCTCATGCCCTTATGCCAGCACAATTTTTGTTTGTTTTTAATTTTTAAAAACAACTTTAAACATTTTTTAAATAAATTAAAAAACTGAAATAAAATAAAATATTATTTTTCCCTTTCTCCCCCCACCCCTCCCATGTACCTCTTCCCTTGCACTCTGTCATATTCATGGCCTCTCCTCTCCTCCTTCAATTGTGATGTATATGTGTGTATACGTCTATGATTTCAGGACTGACCATTGGGTATTGGACGGCCATTTGGGGACTGTCCCTGGGGAAGACTGTTTCCCCTTCTCAGTGTTCCCTAGTTACGGGTCATTCTTTGTCTAAGGGCCTGGCTGACTTGTTGAGGCAGCCATTG
Source organism: Sigmodon hispidus (assembly GCA_004025045.1). NCBI lineage: Eukaryota > Metazoa > Chordata > Mammalia > Rodentia > Cricetidae > Sigmodon > Sigmodon hispidus. The sequence continues at coordinate 87,891 of PVIH01002506.1, read as the reverse complement.
GTGAGGCGGCCATTGGTGAGGCAGTCTTCTCGGGTTTAGCTTCTCTCACTTTCTCTAGTCCTGACACGCTCTTTGCCCCTCTCCTCTGATGTTCTCTGAGCCTTCAGTGCAGTTGTGTTGTAGATGGATCATCTGGGGCTAGGCACCCCACATTCGCTGTCCTCTGCATTTTGGCAGGGTGTAGTTCTCTTTCTTATGCGTGCATGCATGTCTGTGGGTATGTGAGGACATGTTGGCAGGAGCTGGTTCTTGCCTGCACCGTGTAGGTTCTGGGGATCAAGTTCGGGTCATCGGGGTTGACATTAGGTGCCTTTACGTACAGAGCCATCTTGCCAGCTTGTCTTTTGTTTTTTCTTATCACTGAACTTTTGACCCACAGGACTGGCAAGATGGCCTAGTGAGTAAAGACACCTGTGCAGTCCTGGTGACCTGAGACTGACCCGTAGATTCTTCGTAAAAGTAGGGAACTGGCTGCGCTGGAATTGTCCTGTGGCCCTCACATGTGTACATACCCTCCCCACCATGGCAGCCCTCTGTCATAAGACTAGCACAATTGATACGTGTGGAGAATGTTGCCTCTGCAGAGGAACCGTGTCCACCCAGGCTCACTGGAGTGTCCAGGGCGCTGTTTCGGCATTCTAATCTAATCCTAAAGAGGAATCAGGTAGGTGCACACAGTCACCAGAGTCCTACCTGTAGGTGGGGGCACTGAGACCTCCTGTCCCCTGCGTTTGGTGGGAAGCCCCAGCATCATTGGCCTTATGTAAGCCAATTCAGATGCTTCATAATTTGTAAAAGGAGCAGATAAATGTTCTGCTCATTGCTCAGGCTTGTCAAGGTCAAAGGAGGTAATATTTGCTTTGGTGTTGAACAGGCACACTGGTTCAAGGAGTTCTACAATCAGGGAAGTCCTAGGGTGCTAGACAGGAGGGAGGAAATGTGTCTCTTCAGGGCTAATACTGTGCAAAGTGTCGGAAGGTCACAGAGTATACTGTGGGGCCTCGTGGTCCTGAAATTTCTTCATCATGACTTCCAGGAAGTTGGAACCTGGAACCCAGAAGCTATGGAAAGAGTAACACATGTGCTTGACATTGAAAATCTACTGGGGTCACAGTAATGGGAGACGTGGCCATCTGCTAAGTGGGGACCTGGCAAGTCGAAAGCATACCTGGGCATGGGTATTTTAAAGCAGCAGCCTGCTTTTATCTCAGCATGGGGGAGCATGGGTGCATCTGGCCAAGCGCAGTCAATCTTGCATGCAGGATTATGGCTCATCCTGCCCATTCTGACACCCCATTGCATTATGTCTGCCTTGGGATTCCAGTTCACTACGCATTAGCAAACCCATTATCTCTGCCAGTCCTTTCAACAGCACTGAGAAGTGGGTGGCCACACTTTGTCTCCAAGTGAATAATGAAAAATTGAGACAGAGAAAAATCAAAAGCCCCAGGAGAGAAGGTTGGGAAAGAACAGCTAGCTTACAGATCAACCTCTGCTTTGCCTGACAACCCCCCCAGCCCCCCCCCCCCCCCGTTAATAGCCTGCAGGTTATTAGCAGAGGCCATGAAATTACAGCCACTGACATCTCTCACTCTCACACTCTTTGGACTGTTTGCTCCTTGACTTCAGGTTGAGTTTAATATATACACACTAGAATGCAGTAAACTGGGGTATTTCAGCTCGATGCATTTCTACATGCGTCTACCCCAATGTACCCATTATCCAGATTTTAGCCCTGAATTCAACTCCCCAACCCTGGTGCACTTTCTCCTTTCCCATCCACTAATCCTTCTTTAGACACCAGCACATGAATGCCTGTCATGGGCTATGCCTTTGGCCTCTTCTTAACTTCTCTGTAGGGAGTCACAGAGTCCTGGAAACCTGGCACCGTGTCTGCTCCTTGGCAGGTATCCCGTGGTTCCTGAAATACCTAAGAGAGAATGTTGGTACAAAGTGGGAAACTGAGGCTGTGACTTCACAGATTAGAAAGAGTGAAGCCATGGATAGTGGACCAGCCAGGTTACCATATTACATCTGTTGTGCCTTCCTGGCTTCCTCTTGTACGTGGGTCTTGCAAATTTAGGCAGGCAGTGCCCTCTGCTGCCTGAGGACCTGACCCTAGCCTCTCAGCGGGGTAGCAGGATCACATAAGTCTCGAGTCCGGTGCAGTGACTGGTGCAGCACAGGAGCTTGTGAAACCTGCCATTTTATTTTTCCTTGGAAAGAGTTTTTCCTAGCTGTGGGGATTTTCCTTTTCCAGAGAAAAGCAGACCAAGGGAGAAGCAGCCTTTTTGGTGGAGTACTGCTGCCCCCGTGTGGATATCTTGGGACACTACAACAGAGCGGGACAGTCAAGACAGAAGGTTTTCACGTCTCAGGTTCTGTGGTTTCCTTGGACACTGAAAGACAGATGTCATCAGGGCTATGACACTTAAGTCTCAGCCTGGAGAGGGAATGACAGAGCATAGGGATTATTGTGGAAGGTATCCTTTGGGGAACCAGCGTTAGGAGTGTGTGTGGGCAGGTGCAGCCTTCGTATTCTGTGCAACGCAAGGTGGGCTGGATATAGATTTTCTCCCTTGAACTAAGTATATCAGATGGTCTAATTTGAGGGCAATAGGCCAGGGGAGGGGGATTTCTAAAGAGTGGAGCAACAGTGCCTCCCCAGCCCGTTGTTGGGCATGGATGTTAGCACCAGGGCCTGCAAGCCTCTCCCAGTGTACTTGGTGGCCTGCTTTTCTGCACCTGTGGTTGGGCTGCGGTCTAACGGCCCAGCCTACCTCTGCTGGGCACGTGGCCTGGAGAGATGCTATCTCTAACTCTGTATTTTTAACTCGTCTTTCCAGAGGATGTGGCTTCTGCGGGAGAGCTTCAAAGGGTGCCCTGTTTGCCCCCGTCAGCAACCATGACGTCACGGAAATGGGAGGAGGCTATTCAGCCTCAAACACCTGGAGGGAAGTGGGAAACTCTTTCCATTTCCTGTTCTACTTTTGGCTATTGATTCAGTATCTGACCAGCTTACCACTTCAGGGTGCAGCTGTCTGTGTGATTCTTGGAGGAGATCCTGTGCCTTACGTGTCCGTGTGAAAAGAGACCGGAAGCTGACTGTGTTACTCATGTGACCTTTACACGAAGCAGGGGCTGGTGGTCCTTCAGACTGCCCCAGGAGCCAGCATATGCATTAGCAAGAGTCATGGATTTGGACAGGTCTCTCACACTCACTCTAAAAGTATCCCTTGGGGAACCAGCTTTAGCTGTGTGTGGGCAGAGGCAGCCTTCACATCCTGTCCAGGGCAGGGGCTGGACATAGACTTCCTCCCTTGTACTGAGACCAAAACCCTTCTTCTAGCATGTTGCTTGAGGGAAATAGGTCTGAGGGGCTTAGTGTGGGTCACAGGAACAACTGAAGGGGACATCAAGTAACCTTTGACCCTGGATGTCCATGGTCATGTATAACCAGATCCGAGACTTTTAGAAGCCCATGTTTCCTGGTAACTGTGCTCCAGGATTCAGTGAGCCCATGAGTGAATGCTCACAACAAGAGGCCGTCACTCAACTTGTCATTATTCTGATAGCTTTTGCCAAGTTACCCTATTCCTTGAAAAACTGAAACAGTGCTTCACGTGGCCATTTCCTCTATTAATTTCAGCTTTCTTCCCTCTGGAGCTCAGTTCCCTCCAGTGACTGACACTCATTGGGTGGTATCTGTTGGGTGCCCGGTACTGCGCAATGGGGACATACTGCTAAGCAAGGTATTGCCTCTCTCCCAAGGAACAGATACAGCCCAGCACCCTTCCCTGCCGAGATGTCGCCTGGTAATAAAGTGGCATCAGGGTTTCACATGAGATTTGAGAGATGGACTTTATGGTGTACCACAAACCAAGATGAGACAAAACAAACCCTTAAGCCTCAAATGGCTACCTGAGTGGTCAGAGCTGACACTCTCATCTGGATGCTCCATAGCGCAGGCCTGTCCAGCCTGCCTGTTTCCTTCCTGACTGAACTGTGACTCCAGCTGTACTGGGGGGAAGGGGAAAATCTCTCGGGAAAGTATCAAAACACCTTTCACAGGTTAAGCCTTGGGACATGAGGGGTCCATTTTTCTGCTGCCAGAGCTGGTCTACATTAAGCCCTTGAGGGAACAGGGCATTTGTCTAGATAGAGGCATCTGTTTTGCAACTGGCTCTGGGAAGATGTTTGCTGGCTATGGGTGCCTTTCTTCTGTGAATTGGTCCAAGCTGGTCAAGATGTCACAGCGGTTTTGTTGACCACTGTCTCTTTGTCATGTCTTTGGGTTTTCTCAGTAGCCCCTTCCTCCAAGACTAAGGAGTGTCTGGTCTAGGCCCAGCTGTGAAGGAGTCTCTGGCTGTTCCCAACACTTGTTCAGCCCCTGTGGAGACAGCCCCAGCAGTGGGGAGATGTTTTTGACTGAACATTTCTCTGGGGGTGAAGTTGACCTTGATCTCTTGGTGGTCTTTTGCTTGTCTGGGCCTGAAAGGAAGCAGCTTTACTCCAGGGATGTGGGTGGACTTTCACCCTCCCGCCGCATCACCTCACAATGGTCCTCGGGTAACTTTAGGCTTCTAGGGACCTCTGGGTATTGCTCTTTGGTGGATGCTGGGCTAGTGTGGTTCAACAGAGGCCTGGGCTTCTTTCAAGACTAGTGGAGAGGTCTGGGCCTGTCTTTGGCTCCTTTATTGCCTTACAGGCTTCTTACTCTGCCCCATGCCCACAAGGCCCCCTTCAGCTTCTGCAGTACTGTAGCCAGTTTTCAGGAGCATGCCTACCTCCCCAACCACCCACACTTTCTTTGCCCTGGATCCTTTTTCTTCCTTCCTTCCTTTCTTCTTTTTTTTTGTAGAACAAAGTGAATTACCATTTTAGGAGAGGAAAAAAAAAGACAAACTAATTTGCCCTAAGTTTTTAATGGTTGATAAAGGCTTGCTCTACTAACCTTCCCAGGGGCATTTTCATTTAATACAGGGAAGAGAATGGTTTAATTAAAAGAAATTCCCAGTGGTAGTTCCCTGGCATCGTGTCAGACAGCTGAGGAGGGGCTGGAGAAGAGACCTCAGAGCCCTCCTCCCATGTGCGAGGGTGGGCCTGGCATGGTGGTGTCTCCCAAGGCCTTTCCCTCCAGTGATCTTAAAAGGCTTCTGTGTAGGCTGGAGATGAGGCCGTTTAGAAATAATGGATTCTGTGGTCACTCTAATCAGGGGCAGCCGGGAGATGGGACGTGGGTTTTTGCTGTAGGTGGCTTCCAGTCCTACCTGACACTTGATATGCGGTGACCCTGAAGCTCATAGAAGGAATGGAGGGACATGCCCTGATCACATGCTAAAGTTGGTACCTTTTCTATGAGAAGAAGCAAGCTTGAGTAACAGCTAGGAAGAATTGAATATTTCTGGCTAGCATGGGTGGTGGTGGTGGTGGTGGTGGTGGTGGTGGTGGTGTGTGTGTTCCTGTGAATTAATCTGGCTAGCATGGGTGGTGGTGGTGGTGGAGTATGTGTGTGTTTGTGTGTGTGTGTGTGTTTGTGTGGTCCTGTGAATTAATCTGGCTAGCATGGGTGGTGGTGGTGGTGGAGTATGTGTGTGTTTGTGTGTGTGTGTGTGTGTGTGTGTGTGTTTGTGTGGTCCTGTGAATTAATCTGGCTAGCATGGGTGGTGGTGGTGGTGTGTGTGTGTTGGGGGGGGGTGTCCTGTGAATTAATAAGTATTCCTTTTTGATTTTGAACAGACATTTGCTCATTGGTCTCTGAAGTGTATTCCCATCAGAATCCCTGCCCTTGAGGAGAGGAGAGTGACAGCAGAGGCTGGATCTCTGTGCTGTGAGGCTCCAGGGACTCTAACTTATGCTGGAGGTCAGAGTTAAGGACCTACTGTCCTTGGCCAAGTCCCAGCCATAGATTTGGAGGGTAAAACACAGTTTCAGTGAAAAGTCAATCTAAGCATAAAAGCAAAAATGCGTCCCTGCAGGGCAGGAGCCGGTGGGTGACAATGTTTGGACACTTGTCATGTCTGGTGAAATTTCAGCTACAGGTCAGGACACCCTCCCCCATGTCATCGGCCTGTTATGAGTGGCCCCTGGAGGAGCAGGGATACACATGTGTAAAAGGAACTTCCTGGTCCTTGGCATAGCTTTTAAGAGTTCATTCTGAGAAGAGGTTGGGCATTGTGATAGACACGTACTTGGGTTTCTCTCTGCCTAGCGGTGATAAGCAGCATGCAAATGCCCCCACCAAAGTCAGTCAAATAGGATCACAGCGTCTGCTTTTCTGAGCCATCTTTAATGAAGTCATGGACAGCAATGATACACAATATGGCTCAGATACACACAGTAGCAGGAAGGAAGAGGGTCTAGACAACGAGATATCTTTTTTCTACACCTTGAGGAAAGGGAAATGCATATTTCTTTATGCATGCTTTAAACAAAAAAGCAAAAAACATGTTCTTTACAATATTCTCTAGGAGCTGTGGTCCAAGAGATTCTACTGGGGATCTGTCAGAGGGAGGGGGCTGGGAGATGGGGTGGGAGTCTTCATAGGCAGGAGAAGTCGCAGCCCCTGCCTTTGCCATGAGCGGCCAGCAGCGGTAAGGGCAGATAGGTGCAGATCCTTTAGCAGCTCTTTGGGCTGTCTCCATCACACATTCAGGAGATCCGGATGGTGGGACTGTGAGCCCCTCAGACTCGAGAGAGCCTCTTTATGAGGTGGGAGGCTCCTTTGGCTTGAAGTGGGAAAGGAGGGGTAATGAAGAGGAAGGAATTGGGAGCTGAGCATCTTTCAGTCTTGCTGACCTAGAGTGAGAAGGAGCAGAAGTTAGGCTTGGTGCTGATGACCAGGGCTCAGGGATGGGATGACTTGGGGCTGTGTAAGGTGACTGGGGACCTTGTCAGGGTGGAAGCATGATGACTCTGGACAGGCTTAGGGAATACGAATATAGTGTCTTCAAGCATCAAGCCCAGAGAGAAAGAACCCAAGGAAAGGGGTTTCCACTCTGAATGGCAGGGCCAGAGGCACGTGGTACCTGTGCGTCAGAGTAGGAATTTCTCTCCCCTCTACTCATTGGCTATGTGGCCCTCGGGGTGACCGGCCTCACTTTCCTCATTTCTAAATGAGGATAATCAGAGCTGTTCCTCATATATCTTTTTAGATCAGCTGAGAATTTGAAAAGGAATGTGATCTGTTTAACACCCCTCAGGCTACCGCTTACAACAGTGACTTGTAATAGGAAGTGATAGAAAAGTTCTGAGTCTAGTCTTAGGTTTTAAAAGCAAACTTCCGGGGGGGGGGGTGTGCTCTCAGGCTAGGACTTACCCTGAACCCCCCCATCCCTAACTCTTCTTCAAGCTTTAATGCCTTCTTACCTCAACTGGACCATAGCCGCAGCGTCATGAGCAGGTTAAATCCAGCCACTTTCAGGAGCAGAATCCGGAATCCCATCACTGACAGGTTTTGAAAGTTTAGGTTCATATCTGTAAAGCCAAGAGGTCATAGCTGTTAAGGATAGTGCATGAAAGGTTTCCACAGCAAGCCACTGTGGGCTTTCCCAACACTTCTTTTAGCTCTTGGGCATACTCCAGGGCAAAGGTATTAGTGTTTTCCTTCAGGGTAAGAGCATTGTGTTTTAAGATTAAAAACCACCAAAAGGATTTAGGCCTATAATATTCTGAGGCCCTGTTGGCTTTGGGATGGGGTTGGGATAGGTGCTCAGAATGGATCTTCACAGCCCCACGGGCCTAGGGCCTCAGTGAAACCACAGAGTAATGACTCAGTAATGATGATGAGTCATAGGTAACACTAAGACACAGAGGCTGAGTCTGTGTGAGTTCTACCACCTTTCACCAAGAAAAGTGCTTCTCAAGACGTAGAGGGTCAGTGTCCCCAGAGTGACATGGTCACTTTCAGGCTGCTCTGAATGGATGCAAACATCACAGCTGAAAATGAAGAGCTATTTCTTCGGCTATCCTTACAGAGATTCAGAGGCCTGGGAATGGCTCCCTGGCCTCGTGAAACTGAGGACACATCTTGTTTGGTACTTAGCATGGAAAAGGAAGTTAATCATGATGGAGGGATTCAAAACAGAGCATGAGCAGCTGGGAGCATCCCCGGACCCACCCCTTCTCCTCCTCCTCTATGCACTAAAGGTTATTATGGGCTCATTGCTTCCTCTGACATCATGCAAAATTAGGCAGATCTTTCTCTTACCTGTTTCAAAGCTTTTCTCTACCAACTTGGCATTACAGGGGACATCTGAAAGGAAGAACAGAGACGTTTTCTTAGAGTCTAAAGCATGCTGACTTGTCTGTGATTCTTTGGGAGAGAATTGGGGGGGTGTGTATATTGCCCAGGGGCAACGAATGTCAAAAAGGTCCTGATAGGAACAGTACCCCGAATTCTGGGCATCCTTTCATTCTTTCAACAGATACTAACTGTACAAAGTGCATCCTGCATGACATGGACCACAAAGTCAAAGGAGACCCTGGACTTGGGCAGGTTTCGGTCCAGAGACCAATAAAGGCATCAGGCACATTTACAGAGACTAGGACCATATATTTGCATCTATTCCAAAAAGTTCTAATGCCCGTTTTCCCCCCTTTGCTATCTCTTACTCAGTCTCTCGTCCCATCGACTCAGATGCTCTGCCCCCCTTCCTTGATGCCTCACTGCTTTGTCATCTCTGTGAGGTTCCATCCTTGAAGCCCAGGTAGCTTCCATCACCTCCCTCTGCATTCTCTTTCTTCTGCTGGACCTACAACCTACCCTCCGTGTAGCAATCAGCCTTATATTTTATTTTATTTAGTTGTTTTTGGTGGCGGGGTCCTAGGTAGTCCAGACCGGCCTTAAACTTGCTGTGTAGGTGAACATGACTTTCAGCTCCTTACTCTCTTGCCTCTACCTGTGATCTGGGCCTTATTCACATTTTTCCAACTCATTTCTTGAAGCTTTCCCTTGTTTTTAACCTTCTCCTTTCTTGGGCTTTGGCAGGGTCCTCTGGCCTAGGCACGGCTGGTCCCTTCTTATCCTTTTAGCTGCAGCATGGTAGCATTTCCTCAGAGCCCTACTCTGACAGGGTTCTTTGCTCAACTCTAAGTTAACGCATATATTAATTACAGCCCAACATAATTACATGTCCCTCTGCTGAGAGATGGCCTTTCTTGATTAGAATGGTGCTACCTAGGGGCAGCCTCCTTATCTGTCTTCTCTTGTCACCCCAACATGTGAGACTCTGTACCCATTCACTCTTGGCAGACATAGACATCAGGGCAGGCAGCTGGGGAGGGCAGGAAGGGAATGGAAACTGTGCCTGGGGGAGTAGAGAGGGCAAGTGCCTCAGACAAAGACAGGAAGGTGTGAGAACTCAGTGAGGCCAGTGCCCTCTGTCATGTTCTCCTGCCTGCTTTAAGGCCTGGACATTGTGGCCTGCTAGGAAAGGGCTCGCTACTCCTCAGTAAAACAGGATGTGGATTTTGCTGACAACTGATGGGTACATAACCCAAAGCAACTTTTAAATACCACAGATGTGAGCTGAGCCTCTCCTGAAGCAAGGAGACAGCTTTGGACAATGCTCACCTGAACTGGGGTAGGAGGCATTCTCTTTGAAGGCTTCTTCACAGTTGAAATCATTTTGGTTGCTCCAGGCAAGGGCTCCATTACTCTTGGAATCCATAGACTTCATGTCCAGCACAGTCTTGTCAGAGACAAACACTTCAGGTGACACATCCTTTGATATATTGACTTGAGAATCGAAGTCAGTGAACAGGCAGATGGTATTGTTCTTGGACTGAGCATCTTTCAGCTGGTACACAGCCGGTTTTGGGTCCTGGATGTCTGTGGGCCAAGAGGACTAATGTTAGAAGATGATTTTTTTTTTTTAAGCTTTTTTGTGTCCTAACTTAGGCCAGAACTCTGAGAGGCCAGAGCAGAGCCCTCTAGGTTAGCTGAAATTGTTCTCAGGCTTTATACTGGACCGGACATCTTAGAAACCAGCTCTTCCTGATGGACTGGGGCTTAGGGACAGATATAAGTTGTGAGTCCTAGACAAGATCTCAAGCTCTCTTGGAAGGTTGTAGCTTTCCAGGAGATCCTGTCTGGCATTCTAGGAAATCAGAGAGGTAGGGCCACTAAACCATCTAAGCACGACAAAACCAAGCTTAGAAAAAAGGGTCTGGTGGCCCAAGGTGTCCCTCTCACAGAGCTCCCAACCAAGTAGGCTGGACACTGGTGGGAAATGCAGGCTGTGCTGTTTAGAGACTAAGTTGGAAAATTTATCATATCACCAGGCAATTTCTTTCTCATTAATAATTATTTAGAGTAACAAACCAAAACACCCACATCTAAGTCCTGACTCTATAATTGACCACAGATGGCCTTGAATTGATTAATGGGTGGCTGATGTCTAGGAACTTTCACCTATAAAATGGACATGTTGCTTCACCCACCTTTCCAACCAGGCTGTTCTGAGGAATAAATATTTCTCCAAATCAAATGAGCCTAGTCAAACCACACAGCACTGATCAAATGTGTCAGGGTTTCCCCATGAAAACATTACTACTGAGCCAACAATCTCACTGTCTCTTTAGTCCAGAAAGCAGGGTCTACTAGAGGGCTTTCCTCAGTGAGGAGACAATTCTTTACTTTTTCCGAGGGATTTTGTTTTTAATGTGACTCTAGCTGACTATTTCCCCCGCCCTTTCCACCTTCGGTGGAGGAGGAAGCAGAGGCTGGCCAGCGGGTTTAACACAACAGACCACCTAGAGAGTTTCCTGCAGGACTGGGAGGGAGGGAAGTCCTTTCCTGTGCTTCTCACTCCCACAGCTCTTCACGCTGCGTGGAAGTTTTTCAGATCTGTGTGATGCTCTCTGCTCACTGAGACAACCAGGGTGGCCTTGGCCATGCAGCCTTCCAGCTGTATGCCAAACCAAAGAAATCAGGCTCCTGGCATAGCTCTATGAGACTGAGTCAAGACAGAGCTGCCTGAGGCACATTCCCGTTGGGGCAGCAGAGCTGGGTGGGCACCATGGCCAGATGCGGAGCATTGGTAGCTTTCAGACAGGAGCGGCCTAGTTTTTAGCTCCTGTCATTTTCGTTCCCCTAGATATTTACTACCACACCACCTTCTCTTCCCCTGAAAATCAGAAACAAATCACCTTTAATTGGAGGTCTTTGGGGTTTTGTCCCTCAGAATCCTGTGGTGAGAGACATCCTGTTCCTACCTCATGAGAAAAACATTTTACCACTGATGGCATCAGAGGCCATTTTAGCAGAACTGGATCAATTTTTCAACTACAAGTTCAGCTGTTCTGGATCCTAACCTGTCATCACAATTCAAAACGAATACAGAAGGCCATGTCTGAACGCATTAGTGCTGTAGGTCCCCAGGGGCACTAAAGTGATGGAAAACGCCCTCACCACTAAATCTGTGCCCTGTAGTTAAGCACTGGGAACTCAGAAATGAGAGTTAGCGACTTGGATAGCATCAGGAAATAGCACCTCAGGCTTTTCAGCAAAGATGTCGCATCCATCTATCTGAACACTCCTGCTAACACCTCCTTACAAGTCAACCCTATAGTTGCCTTCCTCAGAGGCTGGGATAACTCTCCCAGAGTCCAGTGTGGATGCATAGAGGAGTCTCTGGCCACCCATGATAAGAACTGATCCCTCTCATCTCACACTGGACTGCATTCTAAATTGGATTCTCAGTTTTCTTGTGGCTGGCCCTGGTCTCCATTTCTGCATTCTCTGGAATGTTCTAGTCTTTCTTCTGTTTCCCTCTGTCTCCTTCTTCCTTCCCTCTTCTTCCTCTTCTCCCTCCCTTCCTTCCTCCTTTTCTTTTCTTTTACACAGGGTTTCTCTGTGTCATAGCCCTTGGCTGCCCTGGAACTAGCTCTGTAGACCAGGCTGGCCTCCAACTCACAAAGATCCGCCTGCCTCTGCCTCCTAAACTCTGGCATTAAAAGTGTGAGCCACCACTGCCTAGCTGGTATCTCTTTTTTGGTTTGTTCGTTCTTTTAGTCCATTTTAACTATTAGATTTCCTACACAGGCCAAAAGGCCTGTGCCTTGTTTATCCAAAGATTGGATCTTTTTTTCTTGTTTCTCTTTGCTGGAATTCTTCCTACCTCTTCTGCCCTACTGTGGGGCCTAGAGCAGCTTGCCAGACAGACAGCAGGCCCTACTGGCACCTAGTGGTTCCAGGAAGGGCCCAAAGAGTGGACACCATCCAGGGAGGAGCCAGCACCTAAGGGAAAATATCTGACATTCCAAACATTCTATTCCTGGGAGACAATAGAACAGATAGTCTTCAGGTACAGATTAACCTTACAGACCACGGCTAAAGGTTGAAACATCTCTAGAATTCAAGGCAGCCAATGAATTTACAACAGGTACCCCTAGCCGGACCCCAGCTAGCTTGTCAGTAAAGAGACTCTTTGCTGTTGCATTGGACTAGTCTCTTGGTGGTCTTTTTGGGGGTCTGGACTCTGGACACAACATTACTCATGCAAATTTTTTCATTCTGTCAAGGATTACCAAATCTTTTGTAGCACAGAAAACAGCCTCTATCGTCTAGGGCACCTTCTCCCAGGACTTTAACCCATCTGAACCCCTTTATCCACACCATCACCAAGATAGTGTGTAGGTTGCTAATTGTGTAATAGTTCTGAAGCTTTGGCTGCTTTTTTATGCTGTTTGGGGACAGGTCAGACATCTATCTTAAGCTTTTTCATTCTCAGCCTAACATTATCTAAAATGATAGCTACTTAGAAGGCATTTAAAAGTGTCCATTGAATGATTAAAGTCATATTTTAATGAGTTTGACCTAGAGAAACACAGATATTTAAGATTGATAGTGATGCCTTCCCCCTTTGCAGACCTCTGTAAAACAATTAGTATACTACCCCCAAGAAGCCTCACCCTGCTATAGTAACAATGGCCATTTCCAAGGAAAGAATTAATGACACTGGCCTCCAGGGTTGCAAATGGTGTCACTTGGGATGACTCACCAGATATTACCGCCACTTGGGTCCCTTTTCTGAATGTTAATTTACCACCTACTCCTCCAGTATTCACACTGCAAGTTGCAGCTTTACAGAAGCTCAGGAGCCCTACCCACTCCTTGGAGAGAAGACACGCTGGTGCCTCACAGGGGGGAAAGTCATATTCTTAAGCCTTAGCTCTTCTTCTGTCTTGCACTGCAATTCTGTCTTTGCTATGAGAAGTCCTTTCCTCTTGTTCAGTTCTACTGTGGTGCCCAGAACTGGAGCGAGTTGATGTGGTTTCCATAAATACATTAGAATTCATGAGATCAAAGTCCCTGCTTAGAGCACCAGTACATTGAATCCTCTCTCTAGTTGAAGGATCTAGAGTATCATCCACCTCATGAATGCCAAGGGGTCAATGCAAGGATTATGTTTTCTCAGTATTTAGTGCTGGGTGGGATGGGTTCTTTCTAGAACCACTTAAGATCCCACGGAAGAAAATACCTGAACTCAAGCCAGTGTCTTGGACAGAGGAAGAGGAAGTACTTGTCCACTCTATCCTCAGTCATCCTCTGCATAAGGCGGACTGTTTAATTTGGTCCCCGCTCCATAGATTAGTTTGAGACTAGAGCTATACTCTCACTACAGGTAAGGACTCTGCAGAATCCTTTGTGATACTACTCTGTGGGACCCCCCCGGGATCTCAGGACACTACAGTCCTCATGTTCTTGATTTCTTACAATTTCTATTTACCGAGGAAGCTGTTGGTCTCTCTTTTTATCATAATGTAAACCTTAGCATGGCAAGACCACGATAATAGTACCAAGGATGTGTTAGACACTCTCTCAGTGAAGGATTATGATATTATGATATGATGTTACCAGTTTGCTGCTGAAAGTAAAGAGTATAAAATACAACTGTGAAGCTGGGGCCAGACTGTACCCTAGGTCTGTCATCCTCCTTGCCCATATCCTGCTCTGTACTTACTGTAACATGCGGCACACTGGCCATTCTCAGGGCTCAGTCATTTTTACCTTTGGGTGAGGGTTCTGGGACTCAACTCAGTTCTGAGAAGTGTTTCTGTGAATTGGTGTCCCGTTACCACACTCATTAGCTAACCCAGGGGTTTAACTACCTGCTGCAATAAAAGAGAATTTGTGTTGCCATTAACCCATCTCTTCCTCCCCAAGGGCACTTAGCTAATTTCATGAATGTTCAGGTTATCTGATGCTGATCTTATCAGCTTCGCTTGAAAGCACTGAGTATCTGCAATTCTTTTAATTTCTTTTTCCCTATAAATTATTCTGTTCAGACTTTTCATTTATTCAGTTTGCTCTAGGCACCTCTCTGGGAACACTTTAGGCTACCACGAGAGCCTGTAGAAATAAGAAATGATGTTTTCTGCACCCCAAGTTTGCTAAAATGCACCCCAAGTTTGCTAAAGATTACACTAACAATTGGTCATCAGCTATTTTTGCTCTGGCCATTGGCACGGTCATTCATACTCACAGGGGTGCACAGCCAATCTGGTCCCTGATCCAAAGGTCAGTTTATTGAAGCCAGTAGATAACGCACAGTAGAAGGGTGCTTTACAAGAACTCTGACCTGGGCTGGACTAGCCTGGATGGGGCACTCACTTCCTGCCTCAGTTTACCAGTCTCCCTCACACCAGTCTTTCTTTGATGAGAGAGAAATCTCACCACTGATAATTTTTCTCAGGAATAGTTCTATTGACCTTTGGTCAGCCACCCTGGAGCCATTGGGGCTTTCCTGAAAGGTAGCTACCTGTTCTTTTCTACAACACACCTGGAGATGTAAGAGGCAACTTAGAAGAATGTGAAGAGCCATGAATTAACTGTAAAAATGATTTATAAAATATACACTGGTTTTTTGTTTTTGTTTTTGTTTTGTTTTTTCCCCCCAGACAGACTCTTGCTCTGTAGCCCAAGGCTGGCCTTGAACTCATGGTCCTCTGCCTCAATTTCTTGAGTGCTGGGACTATGGATAATTACCATCATGCTTGATATAAAATGAATCTTGAGGGAAGATTGTGCTGGCAACACATGGAAAACATTGTCAAAGCTTGAGACAGGGCTGGGCGTGTGTGTGTGTGTGTGTGTGTGTGTGTGTGTGTGTGTGTGTGTGTGGTGGAGGGCTCCCTTAAGAATATGGTGTCTGTCACTCCTGAGGGTGAGTACAGGCTACAGTCATCACATTGGATCCATAAGAGCTCTGCCTAGCTAGGAAGCCAGGAGATACTCTGCTTCTTACTGGGGACTTTCATGATAAGGTCTGGCCATATAGGCACAAAGCCCACAGAGTCTCAGTGTGAAGAAAAGAATCTGAAGCTGAGAAAGTATAGAAAGTATGTAATGCATTCCAGTCCCAATGACTGACAATGCACACTAGCATCTTAAAGTCTGTGAACTCTTACAATAAAGTAAATCAGTGCTCCTCAAACTTACTATTTAGAGTTAATGTTACTATTCATTAATATCTCATATGTGTGTGTGTTTATTTCAGTCTTGGGGCATTGCCTTCTCTAGCTGTAGGACATTAAAATTCCATTCTAAACGTTAGTCTAATTTTCACCGTTAGGTTCTCTCTGCTCTGAATCCGCTTGTTCTCCTATTCACTCCTGCGGCCACAATTAGGGGCCTCTCTGGTGCTGATTGTTTCTTTCTAATCATTATGAAACAGCTTCATTTCCTTCCCACAATTGCACCTAGGTTGCATCCGCGTCTGCCCCCTCCAGCAGTCCCGGCCTCAGGGATCTGCACACAAACACAGGATGGCATCTTCCCAACAGGTTTACCTGCCAGGAACAATACCATCTTGAAAGCCTTTTCCAAATGCACATTCTTGAGTTTCCTTCCACAATTTCCCGCACAACTGGGAGCCATGCATTTCAAAGGTGATTCTAATCCCTATAGAAGCATTTCCTCAGGGTACCACTTTTCCTGGGGGGTCCTTCACATGGACACACAACCTTATATCTTTATCAGCACATCTCTTCTTTTTTTCTGCTAAAACCCATTAGTGCTGCGCCCTCATTACAGACATTTTTACCCTTTTGCCTCTACACTCTGGTTCTCCTGAGTGGGCTTTCTAATCTAGGTTAACTGACCCTTGGCTGGGAAGAGGTCCTTGAGGGCAACAAAAGCATGAGGAGGAGCCTTCCCTGGAGGATGGGAATCTCCCCCCCACCCCCAGCAAAGAGATTCTGATCTCTTCAGGAGTCTAAATTTCTACTCTTTGCTGCACTACACTCCCTGTGAGTGGATTCTATAATCCCTCTCCCTCTTTTAAAGGCCGAACAGTTTTCTCTGTTGGAGAAGACTTATTAATGCCAAAAGCAACATGTTTTAAACAGTGATTTCCTCTCTATCAAAGCCTTACTTAACTCTTCCAGCAGGCACTTTTGAGAAAGTTGTGTGTATGTGTTTGTGTGTGTGTGTGTGTGTGTGTATGTGCACACATAAAGGTCAAAGGACAATTACTTTCGGAGGTTACCTCTCATTTTCTACCACGTGGGTTCCAGGAATTGAACTCAGATCACAGAATCAGGGTCAAGCAGCCCAATGATCATCATGTTGGTCCAGGAAGCAATTCTAACAGTCATTTGTTTGATGATGCCTACATCCGGGGCATTGTGCTGAGGTAGAGTAGTGTAAAAGACCAAAACTTCTGTCCTCATAGAGATTATGATAGGAGGATGGATATTGATAGGAGGAAATCTGGATAAGAGGTTGGCTATCCCTTCCTTAATAGTCACTGCAACCTGTTTGTGCCTCCCTAGAATCAGGGTGACCTTGGGCCATAACTGTTTAATCTTGTGGTCATGGAGGTAGAGACCCTGCCTTTCCTCATCTTCCCCTCTTCCTTGCTCTCATCTAGCGTAACGGCTGCAGTACTAGATTGGCTCAATAAATAGCTATCTCATGGGTAAACCCTCGACACATTCTCTTTCCAGTGCAGTCCTGATATTTATATTATGTTATGTCTGTGTAAGCTGTCTTTTAACTTCTGTAGGGTCTAATTTTGCAAATGTTGTGTTGTTTTTGGCATTACGTAGGCTTTATACTCTGCTTTATCTCTCAGCTAAGTATGGAGTTTCCCAAGAGTACATCCAAAGTTCACTATCTTTGGAAAGGTTGGTCCATCATCTTTTATAAAACTAAATCGCAACAAAAGCCAGTGCAATCAGCCACAATTTCTTTTCTGATAAAGACCTAGAAATCGCAAAGAGTCTATCCCTGTAATGATGGAAAGGTTAATTCCCCTTGACAACTGTCTTACAAAATACCCCATTAAGTCAATGGCTGGGAATTCAGGATTCGAATCAACTACATCTTATGAGGAAACACACAAAATGAGCCCAGGAAGCAGAGTGACTTCCTAAGGCCAGGCACTTACTTGGATAAACTTGCAGTCTTGTTCCACTGCCCCAAGTGAGCTGGCCCACGACCTGTGACCCCCACCCTGGTATAGCACAGTACAAATACCTGCCCTCCGACTGGGCAGTTGATCATGACCACTCAGAGCCTCTGAGGGAACAAAACTTCTTTGTGGATCACTTCATGCTTTTAATATTGATTCCTCTTTTTTTGTAGATAAATACCCAATGAACAGTCTCTCATTGTTTCTGCTTCCTTCTCTTATGTACCTGTGTCTTGCTAACACAAATATGACTCTACTTGTTCCCCACAAATGCTGTTACCATGGTTACTTTGGCCAGAGGATTAGAATGGACAAAGGTCAGACCAAATCTCCTCACCTAGGGAAGAAAAAATTTACACCCAGGTGGCCTTTGAGGTATAGGGTTTTTCTTCAGATAGTACAGGTGGGATGGTGGCAGCCAGATAGTAGTATAATTAATAATAAATCCTATAGTTGAGTAGAATTAACTTAACCTTTATTCTGAGCCGTGTGATCCTGGACCACTTGTTTATTTCAAGACTCTGATTCCTTATCTATAAAATGGGTCCAATATCAATTACCTATCTATCATTAGGATGGATGAGAAGGACCTAGCCCAGTCACTGACAAGCTGGACATGTTATAAGCAGTAGCTAATAATAATAATAATAATACATTATTGAAATTCCCATTATGTTTTACATGGAGAAAGAGATAAGTTTTCTGTAGCCAAAAGAGACTCATTTTTTATCCAAGATTCCTCAGCATCCTGGCTGGGAATCTGTGGTCTAGAAGAAAAGATTTCAGAGAATGGACAGGAGATGGTGAGTGTCTCGGATACAGAGAAAACAGCAGCATAGACTCCATGCTTGCCAAGAAGAAAAGGTCTTCGGAAACCCTTCTCTAAATCTGGATATTTGTCCTTTGAAGCAGAACCCTTATTCATTATTCAGCACAGCCTCATTAGACCTGACACACTGAGAGTTACTCTTATTCAGCAAAGGACGACGTTAATGAGTGCAGATCACTCCACTCTCTCAGTGTAGAATACCCTTCCTTAACTCAGTCTGTTCACAATTTCCCAAGGATTGTTTCTGCAATACTCACAGGGATGAACAATAAGGCTGGTCCCTCTTCCAAATGTAAGTTGGTAGTTTCCTCCTAAGGTACACAGTGAGGAAAGCCTTTGATGAAACCTGTCTCCTGAGACCTCCCCGCAATTCAGGGAAACACGGGTTATACTCCTGTGTTTGACAAAGAGCCCTGAGTCCTGATGCCTAGTGGGATGGCTAGGTACCAAGGATGGGTACCGGAGAGTTCCTCATCCTCACAACCTAGTTACCCTGAAAATCAACCATTCTCTTGTTAGCCTAGAAGACATAACCCTCCACTAACAACCACCTTGTCTGTGGGGCACACACTCTGGTCTGAATCCTTTTTTTTTGTTTGTTTTAGATTTGAAGGGCTTCTGAAAGTGCTCTGAGATGGGGACCCCAGGGGATTTTGGACAGCTTGTGCTGAAGCAATCCTAAACTTCCTGTCAGGGCCTTTTCCCTCTGCTCTGCCTTTCTCTCCCATACTCTCTCCATGTGAGCCCCAGACATTTGATTCCTGAAAAACCCTGTCTGAGCAGGACTTCAAGCAAGATCAAGGCCTTTCCTGTGACATGAGCTTCTATCCCATTCGCCTTTCAACCCCAATATAGGCACCCAGGGCCATCTCATTTTCTTTTTTTTCCGGTGACCTTGATTCAGACAGGCCCTTGGTTCTATGAAATCCTAGGTCAGCAGAGAAGAAAGTTAGAATTTGTAAAAGATATGAGGAAACAGAGTTCATGCCGCCTACCTCAGAGACAGAAAAGCTCACAGAAGTTACAGCCTAGGCCTCAATCAGAAGCTGAGGTGGGCACCCCAGCCATCTTGGACCCTTGCATGCTGCTGGATCCCTACTGATGTCCTGAGGCCGAAAGTTGTTAGTGAAGAGCTGGGTGGCTTCACTGAGCTCAGGGTGAGAGGAAGGGGATTCGCGTTTACTTGGCATCGACCTGGACCTTAGGCTGTCTCAGCCACAGCAGCAAGGTGTCTCCAAGCTCCCTTTAAGCTCTTATTTCTGTGATCCACTCTTCAGTGTGAAACCAAGCCTCAGGGAATTGTGGAGAAGCCTTAGAAAGAAAAATGAGAGCTGCCAGATAGAGAGGGTAGGAGAGACAGGGCTAGTTGAAGCTTAGGGCCATCTAAGAGCCTTGTCTGTGAGTACTAGATCACAGATGGATGGTGTGCACTCTCCACTGCCCTGAAGTCAGGAGAAACTGTCCAGCAGCATGGTAAGGAGAAGCGAGGGACTGTTGTAGTATAGGGCCGCTAGCTCACTTACTTGGTATCACCACCACTGAGGTTCCCTTCCCCCAAGTCAGCCTGTTGTTTCCAAAGCCCACTCTGAAAAAGGGCTTCACAAAAACAACCTAGTCTGGGCTCTACCCTCTCATGGAGGATACACACCCTTCATAGTAACTCTGAAACCAAGAGCCAGCAATAAATAGATGTTTATGAAGTATTTCCTGTACTGGGTGTTATGAAGACTCAATGAAGCCCTTGTAATGAGGGTTAACAGTGCCAGCTCTCAGTGCTATCCATGGCCTCCATTTCCCGAAACACAACCCTCAAGGATAATCACCTTTTCCCTCTCATCTGGGGAAAAAAGATTCTTTATAAAACTCTGCGGAACACTCTGCTTTCTCTGTGGACCTGGAGAGCAAGAGAATGTCCAGAGACAGCCATTTTCTTACCCTTATCTCCTACCCTTGCATGAAAGGACCTGCTTTCTTGTGGATAGATGCAAAAATTATTTTTCACTTTGCCAGGAATAATATATCCAACCCATTGAGTTGAGGCACATGCTAAGAACACGCCAGGGTATGACTCAGAGATGCCATGCTCTCTCTCTGGGACAGCAAGAGGTGTGGGTGACTCACACTTGACTCATTCCTGCCTCTGTCCTCACCTCACTCTAGGATATTAATTGCTGACAGGCTTTTTTGTCCTCCGAAAGTCCAACAGTACAGAATACACTTGACTCTTTCCCCAGTACATGGGTGGGTGAACTTGTCTGCTTCTTCCAAGGAGTTTAATGTGTCCACTCTTATTCCTACTACCTCCACTCCAACTCAGTAATAAAATCGGAAGCTTTTTCTTTTACTTATTTTCATTTATTTATGTCACTATGTAGCTCTGATAGCCTAGAATTCTCGATATAGAAAAAGAGCTCAGCCTGCTTCAGCCTCTCAAGCATTGAGATCAAAGATATGCACAGCCACAGCCCAAGTCTGATGTTCTTGAGATCAGAGATCACATCTGAGTTTTCTTCCTTGTTTTTAAATCAACCATGGTTCCCGATTTGTTGGTGATACTCAATAGTCATTTACTAAGTTGAACTAGATTTTATTGAACATTATTATTGGGGCAAAGAGGCCAATCTGGGAAGAAGGTAAAAATTAAGGACACTCTGAATTGCAAAATCTAAGTGCTTAGGCAAGGGAAAACCAAGGAAGCATTTCTGAGAGATAATAAGGAGACGGTGCTGTGAGTTCCATGTTGATTTGGAGCAGAGAGGTGGGAACCAAATGGGCAAATAAGAAATCACTCAACAGAAATAAATGCCACCCCTGTAGTACCTCGATGATGATTCCCTTTAAAGGGTAAAAAGAATAACATAGCAGAAACATACACTCTATGTCAGCAGCATTGCTGTGATCAGAAACAAGATAGTCATAACAAGGATCACTTCCACACCAGTGCAACAGCTGCAAATACAAAAAGCAAACTGAGCAGTGCTCTCCGGGGCTCTGGGACATAAATCCATACAAGGTGGCACCTGTAGCCAGGTCAGGGATTCCAAGGGCTCACTCAGGTTTGTCAGTGAGTGTCCATACCCCAAAGCGGCATGGAACATATAATTTAAGCCTTCATTTAATAAGAAGACTTATTGGAAGATGAAATAAGACTATTGGAAGATGAAAAGAAATAAGGAGGAACCCCATAGGAGATCCTGCTTGGTATACAGTGGGCTTCATAAAAGCTCTCACTAGTATTTGGTCTGAAAAGCCACTCATACAATTAGAGTTTCCTTTCTAGATAGGACCTATGACAATTTTCTCTATTGCCATGTCCTATTTATTATATGCTGTTTCTAGGCATGATATGCATGGATACTACATGTAATGCAAGACTATTGTCTACTTACTTTCTTATTTAAACAGCGCACAAAGTCAAGGGTAACTCTTTACCTCCCCTCTAAAGACAAAGAAAGAAATGAGTGAAAACAGATGTCCTTGCTTCTGTAATATAAATCAAGTTACTCACTGAACTCACTTGGATCAACCAGCAGTCTTGTTCCTTTCCCAAAGATAAGTTTGAAGCCTGTATTGCTCACAGTGATTTATCCTATGACAAATTGGGCTATTTCCTTTACTTGATACTTTCTAGACTCAGCAGGGCACAGACAGGCTGCGGAAGCCCTTGGTTAAGTTTTCTGTTCATGGATGAATCTTGCACTCAACCTGCAAGATGGTCATTCATTCAACAGTGGTCACAGAATATGGCCCCAGAATCAGGTCCCAGCTTCTAGACACAGCCAAGCTTGCATTAATTTTTAAAAATGATATTGGATGATTAAAGCAAACCTTCCATAGTCTTAACTGCCTTTTAGGAAGAAAGTAAGTTCTGAATTAAGAGATTCCCAAAATAAGAGCTAAGAGGTCTATGATCTAGCAACATCCAAAGTGTATTTTCCTGTAACTCCCAAGCAGCCAGGCACTTGCAGATGGCTAACCTGTGGCTGCTCTGCCTGGGAGGGTGGAAACGTGAGGGACAGGGAGGGAGTCAGCATGAGGAGTGTCTGCCATTTTTCTCCTCCTTTTCTCCACTGAAGTAAGTGATCCGAACAGTCTTGTGCTGTGCTGTGTCATGGAAAGGAGCAGAGCATGCATTATAATGGAGGCATCTAGCTCAAGACATCCTGAATCTTTAACTTATGGCAATGTCCAATGATGGAAAAGCTAAACTCCATGCATTTCCATACTCTCTGTGATTGGCATTCTCTCTCATTTGACAGAGCCCAGGGCAATATGAAGTAGAGAGAGCAGTGCTTTGAGATCAGACAGCTCGACCAAGTTTGAATTTAGGTCTTTTAGATAACTAGATAGAGAATTTTGGACAATGACTCCTCTGAGCTCCATCCCCCACACACCGTAAGATAGAGAATACTGTTCCTTACCCTACAGAGCTGTACACTCAATATTGTATCTAACACTCTACCCACACATCATAGGCACTGATAGGACAGTTATTATCATTTCTTTTCCCTTGATGGTGGTGGTGTGTGTTCTGGGGATTGAACTCTTACCATTAGACTTGTATATGAACTATTTATCTGCTGAGGCAACTCACAGGCCAGTTATTATTATTAATATGCTGAGTGGGATTTTTGATTAGCGAGGCTATTTACTAAGGTTATAAGATATTCCCCTCCCTTCAAAACTTGTCTCGAAACATGCCCAAATCCACACCCTTGAATGGTATGAGCTCTAGGTTAACAAGAGAGGGGCTTCTGAACTAGAGATGTTTATACCCCTCTTCTACTGTAAGAGTCTGCGGCTCATAGAGGGGTGATGATTTGTTCAATATTACACCGCAAATTGATACCAAATCAAATTTACCTTCTAATCTACAACTAGGATCCTTGATTCTTTGAGGACAATGCTTTGTGTAATGGGCACTTAGTCTCTGGAGTGAATTTGGCTTAGCTTATTTGGGGCCTAGGTAAAAGGACCTTGAACATCCTCAATGGTAGTGGAAGCATAAAAGGTCTATTAGATAGTGGCCATGTAATTTTCTGCTCTTCCAGCTGCCTCCATCCATTCAACTGCACTTAGCAAAATTCTCAGGTTAAAAGCCTAATGTTAGTGTGAGCTTTGTCAGCCTCGATTCTTGGGGAAAGTCTTAATGGAACACAAAATTCCACCTCAGAGAAAACATGCTCGAATTAGTCTTAAATACTATCTTGAGATTACAGTCTTAGTACTCAAGCATTTGCTTATAATTAGTTAAAAATAAGATACAATGACAAAAATCACATTCTGTCATTGTTCACTGTCTCATGTACTCACCCCACACTTACTCAGGTGCACTCCTAGCTGGGTTCCCCTTCCAAGGGTGAGTGTGTTTGCTCCTTGCCAGCTACCACAGTGTCTGAGCCTCACAATAAAGTTTCCCATGTCACCTCTCCTCACCCTAATGACTTGGAAAACACTTGAGATTTAACATAACTGACTTGTTCATAGAAAAAGTTTTTGCTTCAGGAACTCAAATGGAGCAAATTCATAGTGTTGGGGAAGGAGGCAAGAAAGGCTATGTGAGCCCAAGTCCCGAGAGAGAGAGAGAGAGAGAGAGAGAGAGAGAGAGAGAGAGAGAGAGAGAGAGAGAAAGAGAGAGAGAAAGAGTTAGTTTTCTCCAAGGCAAGAAGACAGCTGTGAGCTACATTTCTATTTGGCAGCAAAAAGCAGAGCATGAATCTTTCTGATTCCCAGCCTACTATTTTCCTGCATCCTTGAACGCCCTGTGTTAGCTGATTGATTCCCTTTCACTTTGGTCTGGAAATTTTGATGTCTCTGGGGCTCAATTTCAATTAAACAAACATCTACTTATTTCTACAGGAATTACCTTTTCCTGATTATCTAGGGTCTTAGTCTGACTTAGCTCTGCTGTTGTTTACAGCTCATCTTTTACTTTCTTGTTCAAATGAAGAACCTAGGAAGGTACAGCCTTAAATTCACTCATTTTCAACCTATATATTAAGGATAATGCAGTCCATAAAACACAGCAAGGACATGCAGAGACCTTAAGCCAGATAAGAGACACAAAGCAAAGTTGTGAGCAGCATTTACCTGGAGAGACTAGAAGAACAGTGCCTTTTCCAAAGGTGAGTTTGCCGTATCCTGAATTCGCACTGTAGCAAACCCCTACACAAAAATGGCCTGCAGTGTAGGGCTTTTCAACCAGTGACATAATTTGGAAGGAGAAAGAAAGTTCATCCTTTATGGAGAACATATGATATGCCAAGAGTCTTAAAAATCTACAGACATTACATTACCTCACTAGGACAATGACCTTGGACATTATTATTCTGTTTAATAAATGAGGAGCAAGTGACCTAAGGTTAGGTAGGCTAGACTGCTTATAAACACTCAAATATTTGGATCTACATGACATGACATTTTAGCAGAGAACTCACAAATCTCAGTAGGCATCCCTTCATCATTTCTTCTAGTGTGAGATTGCATGTGCATGCACACACACACACACACACACACACATACACACACACACCACACACACACACACACACACACACACACACACACACACACACACACCCCAGTTAGAACTAGTGGGATTCTAGCAACAGCGAGTAGGGGGAAAAAACAAGAAAAATACCCCCCCAGTTTATCCTTCATTACAAAGCCGTTCCTTGTAACATAAAGGCAGTTTACTCCCAGCCTTCCCATTCTTGCTTACCCCACTTACCAGGGCTGACCAGCAACCTGGTTCCACTCCCAAAGGCCCATTTATAACCGCCACTCCCTCCACAGTGCTCCTTGGTCAGTCAAAAACACCCATGAGCATGAGCACACACTCCCAGACTGAGAGCTGTAGCTTGTCATCTACAAACAGGCTATACTTTAGCTTTCTTTTATACTCCACAAAGCACGCAGGTCATTTAACTCAAGCCTAGGACATTTGTGGCACCAAGTTTAACAATAAAATTGTTTTCTGGCTCCATCACTGGATCTATCACCACCAAACCCCCAATTTTCAACTCTGTTTATCTAACAGATGCATCCAACTCTTCTCTCATATCCACTGACAGTTATGTTTTTAGATTCTTCCAGAATGTCTCCCTGACTCTACTGTCAATCAATTGCAACTGTATGAAGTAGTGCCCAGGTCACAATAAGAAAAGGTTCCCCCACCCCAGTCAAATTATTCTGCAAACTAGAGGCTAGCTTACTCAAGTCACCTTCTGCCTTCAAAATCAAAGGAGCCTCTGATTATATAACACGATGATGCTTCACACTTGTTAAAAGCAAACAGTACTTCTCTGCTCTGGCTTTGCAAATCTGCTGGTCTGCATTTGGCCCCACAGGCAGTCTTAGCTTTCTTTCCTATTAGAAAATAACGTGGGTGGAAATGAAATAACACTATTAAATGTTAAGGGATGGGCGATGGATCTTCTAAATGCTTTGCTCAAATCTCCCAAAAATGACCAAGAAAAGGTCTGTTGTATCCCATCATGTGCTCTAAATGTTACCCATCTCAGACAACACAAGGTAGAGGGATGACACAGACACTGGACTCACTTGGGATGATCTGGAGTTTTGTCCCAGTTCCAAAGCTCTGGTAAGTTCCAGAATTCACACTGTCAGGGAGGTCTTTACAAAATGGCCCCTTTCTCTTGCCATTTGCATCCCAGTAGCTTTCAACTCACTACACTTCCATGAAAGAGAGAGTTTTTAAGCAGTGCCCATGGCAACAGATCCACATGAAAACAGCCCCTTTACTAAGAATGTGTATATATGTATGTATATATATATATATAATATATATATATATGCTCTCTTTCTTTTAAAAGAGTTCTACAGTCTGACCCAGCTTTTATTTTTATCTTTTGTTAAAAAGACACATATTTTATATGTGGGTAGCACTTCAAAGTCTATGGAACATTTTTACATACATGAACTTACCTTTATAATAACTCATGAGGTATTATTAAATACTTTCTTTTTTACAGATAGAACTGGTCCAGTGGACTAGACAAGCCAGATTCATAGGACCTGGATGTGTTCAGCTAAGATGCCCTTTAGCATCAGCTATCTGAGTTAATACTTCTAGGGAACCTTCATGGTTTTTTTTTGTTCACAGCCAGTTCTGTGTCCTTATTTTAACAGTCTTCCTATACAGGAATGCACTTGTCTGCATTGATCACTAATTCATTGACCCTTGCAGGTTCAGTGGGTCTCAGTCGCCACATTAAGTCTCTCTGTAGTGATGTCTTGTCGCACTTCCTAAAATGAATATGTTGTAAATCGTGATCTGGTGCTGTCTGACAAAAATGCCCACTCTGCTGTGATCATAGATTAATGTGATCAGCATACAGCTCTCCTCCCTCAGGGGAGCTCTGCTGGGAATTCCCCCTTTTGATTACTGGGATAAAGGCTAAGCCATGGAATTAAACCCATGAAAGCCTCTTTTCAGGGCTCAATAACAGTGGTACCATAGATGTAGCAGAAATCCTGAGAGGCTAACAGCTGATAATTCTCCAGCCAATTCTGAAACACATTGCTTTTTAAAAGATTTGTAAAATTTCACTAAGTAGTGTCTTTTTTTCTAGTCAAAGGCTGTCACTTCTGATCCCCATTGTTACCTAGGAACCAACACTTGTATATTCATTTTTACCAATGTTTAGCAAATTGCATATCCCTATGGTAATTTTTCTTTTATCACTTTAAGCTATTAAAATAATTATGAACATATAGTTAGACATGGGATGGAGGACTGCATCCATTAATAACATTTAGTTTCTTTCCTCATTAAAGCCTAATTTTAAGTACTTAGATGATAAAAAGTCATGTAGTCATCTGTGTGAAACAGGCTATATGATAAATACAGGTTTTATAATCAATAGCAATCAGGTACTTACTGGATCTGACTGATACAGAGGTTCCCTTTCCAAATATCAATGTTCTGCCTGCCTGGTAGGCACAGTGAAATGAGGCTCTGCAAATACCTCAATTTGCTCACTCAATCAGACTCACCAAGTACACAACTATACACAACAGACATCATATGCTGTCCTTGTTGTTGGCCAGGATCTTGAGTTTTTAGTGTCTGTATATGTAGTAACAAAACTATACATTTTTTTGAGAATGAAAGTCAGTTTGGTGGTATGATCTTAATTCACACAGTAACTTAACTCTAGGCCCTGAGAAAACAATGAAAACCATCCACTATTCCCATGTAACACTAACATCTAGGTGTGGGGAAACAATGAAGAAATATATAGATTTATGAGGCCAAGTGAACAAATGTCATGCATTAGAATGAGGTTGGGTAACAGGATTGAGGGGCAACCAGGCAACAGTGTGTTTACTGGCTCATTACACTGGCAAGGCAGAAAATTTCTCTCTGAAGAAGAGGAGTTAATCACTACCTTCACTGAAGACAGCAAATGGAGGGCAGAAAGATCAAAGCTGGGCTCTGAATTACAGTGAGGAACGTTAGATCATGCCTCTTTCTGCTGATGTCCTAGATGTGGCTATCACACACATAAAAAATGCTTTCTAAGTAATAGATAAAGATGGACAGATGGCCTGGGGAGATAATTTAGCCAATAAACTGTATGAGGATCTGAGCTGCATGCCTAGAACTCATAAAAAAAGACAGGTATATGCACATGTGATCCAGCACCAAGAACGTGACTGTTGGGGCTCTCTGACAATTTAGACTTGTTTATCTGTGAGAAACTTTGTCTCAAAGATCAGCATAGGTGATCCCTGGGATCCTTGACCACTGGCTTTTGCACAAATGTGTGCGTACATGTATACACAGCCACATGCATGGGAGACTGGGATGCTAACTCCTCAACTGAAAGATGTGGTTTTGGCTATTTAGGGCATCATAGTCATCAGATGATGCCAAGCAGAAGAGAAGGTGGCATTTCAGAGTAGCTTTTTTTTTTTTTTCCCTCTGATTGGGATTGGGCTGGCTGCCTGCTGGGCATAGGAAGTATCACCCAGTCTGCTTCTCTATTTTGCTTGCAAACAATGTAAACTATCACCTGCTTTTCTAGTGAGTATGGAAAATGCACAGAGAACACTGTTTCTTGTGAAACCTGGATGAATGGAAACGTTTGATAGCTCGCTTACATGTCCAAAAAGCTTGCCACTTGTCTCAACAATGAATCCAATTCAGAATCCACAGCAATACTTACTAAGATGCACCTTTAACATGGTTCCCCTTCCAAAAATTGGCTTCTGGCCACTTGAGGTAGCCACAGTGATCTCCTCCACCACAAAATCCCAATAGTGCTCAAGCATAAAATCTCCCAGGGTTCTTTTGCTTGGCTGAGATATGATCTTATACTAAACTAAGTACACATTTTGTGCACACATTTTGTTAAATTCAGGAAAAATGTTAAACTTTCATGCTTTTTCAAATAGAAGGAAACCACGGGAATTACTCAGTCCACTCTCCCAACTGTGTATTTCTCTACAAAGTGATTGCATGTTTTTGAAGATGTCCAGAGAAGGTCTTGCTCACCAATTCTTATAATTTTTTCCCTTACAACTGGAAAAGCTGGCCTTCTTTCCAAATTCCAGCCTTTCTCAGTCATAGCTAAGTCCATCATACTTGTTCATACTTTTTTTTTTTTTAAAAAAAAACTTGTTCACTCTTAAACTTACCCTCAAATGAAATTTTGCACAAAAATATAACTTAAAAAAATCATGAATTGTTAGCTGAGCAATGTTGTGGCATGCCTTTAATTCTAGCATTTGGGAAGCAGAGGCAGGATGATCTCTGTGAGTTCCAAGCCAACCTGATCTACATCGCAAATTTCAGGACAGGCTCCAAAGCTACACAGAGAAACCCTGTCTCAAAAACCAAAACAAAAATTCATAAGTTGTCTGCCTAACCATACATTCCAAGGACATTTTAAGAACATTATCTCATCTCAGTTGTGGAATCCTCTGGGGTAGGCAGAGTTGGAATTATAAAGTCCATGTTCCACATGGACCAAAGCTTAGAGATCTCAGCAGACCTCATGGAAGCATGGTTAGCAAAAGAATGGGCTGCGTTTGCCTTAATAATTATGCTGTGCAGGCTCATATATTGATCCTAGCATCTTGCCTGCTATTTCTGTCTTATCTCCCTTCCAATCTAATAAGAATGTCTCCCCCTCTCCAAGAAAAATAAATAAAACAAAACCTTTTCTAGCCCAACTCCTTTTCAAAGCACACTGTCTTTATAATCCTTAGACACATTCTTCGAGCCAGGAGATAAGGGTTACCAATATTTCAGTTACAATAATTGGGAAAAATGAGAGGCAGAGGAGATAAATTGGAACGATAGTTATAGAGGCTACAGCTGGGCACAGACAGCTATATATTGAACCTTAGAAAATGTGGGACCTTGCCCTGCCACTGTGAAAGTGGTTGAATCATTTAACCACTCTTAACAGAAAGAATCACCATTTCTGCCTTTCTCTGCTTCTTAGGACAGTTTTTGGAAATCTGATCCCAGGATACATCAAGATAGCAATATGCATTAATTTGCACTGAATTCATCCATCCATTTACCCACACTTGTATAAGAAAAATACCGAACATTTTAAAGCCAAGATTAATTTTGGCCAAACAATCATACTTCATTTGAAATTTGATGACCAGGCTCCTCTTTCAAGATTGGAAGCAGAGCTGTGGTTCAGGTCCAAACACTCACCTGGCTTGACTATCACCCTGGTTCCTTTTCCAAATGTTAGCCTGTTCCCTGTACCGTAGACACACAGTGATCCGAGGCCCAGCAAAAACATAGGGACCAAGGAAATCACACTCAGCAGATACTAGGCAAAGAACATTCCCTATGCTTCAAGAGATAGGGTCTTTCAACGTTCAGGGTTGTGCAACCTCCATGGTATGTACCTGATATAGAGATGGAATGGCTGTAAAGTGGCACACACTGAAATCTGACCTATTTACATATTTGATTATTTCTCAGCTTTGGCCATTCAGACCTTGATAGTCAAGGGTAAGAGGTCTGAATCAGAACCTCTTCCAAGAGCCTTTCGGACTATGTTTAACACAGAAGGGAACAGTAACTGTGGAGCCTTCAGAATCAGGCTGTTATTCATCTAGAACGGGAATGCTGAATGTGTTGGACAGTGCACTTCCTAAGGGCATCTCCATTTCATTTGGTGCCCATGGAAGAGGGAGACTTTGGTCCTGGGCTACTGTGCACTGTGACTCCCCTTCCCTAATGTTTAGATCCAGAGAAGGTGGTGAGCAAGCATCTTGGGGGAATGTACAGAATATCACGAAGAGGTCATTCTCCACATACAGTAGTCAGTGAGGCCTCTCACAGGGAGATGGCCAAGAACCACAAGACCCAGGAAAAGTCAAGCTTGTAAAACTGATCTTCAGTTTAGTTTTCCTGTTCAGGTTGTGGGCTTCAGCCTTTTATAAATGTTGGTCATGGTCATGGTCCAGAACAGGTGTTTGGAGATGCTTCCAACCTTCCTAATATAACCATTCTCCTCTTTTCCCTGTGGTGGGAAGCACTATTCTCTCACTGGCTCCTGACAGGGACTTTCTGCTGTCTTGGCCATTCTCTCTGCTTTATCATACCAGGCTGGAAAGAAATACTCCTATTTCCTAATTTTTTTTTTTAAATAATGGAAGTCATTTATCTCCATTTAATATTTCTCCACAGTAATGTGTCCCTGGAGTAGAAAGGAACCCACTCACCAGGCATGACAGTCAGCTGAGTTCCGGTTCCGAAGTACAGCTTCCCCAAGGCTGAGCCTCTATCTACACAGTGCTAGCCTCCTTTACACAAAGCTGCTCCTACGGTTCCCGTCCTTTCTCCCTGGCTTCCATCCTTTCTAAGCAGCCCCAAGGATGTTTTTCTTTTCCCTCTGAGCAGCCAGCAGTCTAAGGTGGACAGTCAGTCTCAGAGGCCACATCTTAAGGGACAAATGATGTGTGGTAACAATCATCTCTCTGCCTTCAGAGTCCTCTCCTATCAGAAAGCAATTACACAGCCTTTTGAGAGTGTTTAAATTGGAAGGCTCTTTGCTCCTCTGGTCCTATTTCCCAGTCTAGAGGACTACTCAGTTACTAGGACTGACATTATGCTTGGATCCTATTCCAAAGCTGAACTCGTGAAAACTTTGACAGATCAGATCTGTCCTCTGCAAAAAATTACCCACACTTCCCTCACTCAACCTCTGGTCCTCCTTCAAGGCATTCCTTTTCTTCTCCAATCCTTCTTCTTTCCCCATTTGTTGCACTGAGAAATCTCACTTCACTATCTTTCCAGTGTACAAATCTCTGTAGGCTTCAGCTTGTGAATAATTTGATGGCCCATTTCTTGGCTATCAAAATAATAAAAACAACAAAAAACCAGGTTTAGCTCACCCTTTTTTCTTCTATGCGAGAGTCACAGAGGTCTTAGCATTTAGAGTTGACAGAATGTCAGAGCTGATCCAGTCCAGCGTTTAAAATGTCACAGAAATCTTTCCTGCAATGTCCTGCATATTGGCTCTGAAGACCCAGCGTGAAGATCTTGCAGGAATATCTCCAGACTTCACAGAGCAGCTGCCTACCCACAGTGGCTCTACCTGTTCAGAAGCTTCCACAGAAAGCTGGGCCATGTTTTCATCCACTGCTTTTGATTTTTGCTTTTGTATTAACCCTTCCATCATCTCCATAACAGTTCTTCAAATATTGGAAAAAATCCATCTTCTGAGATTCTTAGTGTGACTCAGAGACAGCCTTTCTGTTTCTGACTTTTTGAGGACATCATCTTTAACAAATACATCACTGAAAAGGCTTTCCTAAGAAGGAAGCTTGTAATTATCAGAGTCACAGTCAACTTTATCTTGTACAAACCTCAACAAGACACTGGTTATGAAGTTAGCTGTGGGGATGTGTAGGCCTGGCCACTGGTTTAGTCTGGCCCTTTATGTCTTCTGTACCATTTGGTAACTATTTCAACTTTACCCCTGAAAGTGAGATAATGTCTGCTCCAGAGGGTCATCAAAATGAGATAAAGTGCAAGGGGTATTTATCCAGATCAAAAGGTGCAAAGGGCATTTACCCAGGGTTTTGTATATAGCAAAGGTTCAATAAATGTTAATTATGGGATCTTTTACAAATGCATATGACACATCTGCTTTATAAAATTATAGGTACTCAGAGGTACTTTAAATTATATCCATTTTTGTGTGTTAATTAGTAAAAATAGTTTTACTTACGTTGGGAATTTTCCTTATGAGGATGTCAAGAACATACTTGTCTGTTTCAGAATGTTTATGGAAATCATGGGATTTGTTTACTATATTTCCTATCAGTTCAAGAGATGTAGATATAAGGAATGCTAAAATAAAACATTGGGCAAGGATCCAAAATAAAAGAAATTCAGAACAAATATACACTGAGAGGAGGAATTTAGTAGAATGGGTGGGTAACTATAACTTACTTGGTTTTACAATGAGTTTGGTGCCGGATCCGAACTGAAATGCATTTAAATTATACCCACAGTGTTCAGCATTGTTACAAAAAGCCCTCTTCAAAGGCAGGTAGGTTCATTATGAAAAGGTAACTAACCAAGTTACAGGAAGACCAAAGGAGGTCCACTGGCTTTTCACAGTTCTATAGAGAAGTCAAGAGCAGTGAGGAATGAGCAGAGACTCGTCCTTTATCAGAGACAGGCAAGATAAGGGCAACTAATTTTCTCCAGTGTTCATTGATTTCTTCTCTCTAGTTTTCTGCTTGGGCTCCTTCTCCTGTCCTCCGTGTTCTATGCACACAGCATTTGAAACAAGTATGCTGGGAGTAAATTCTCCTTTCTCCTTGCCTTCCTAATTATAAATGAAAATTCCCCTCAGGTGGACTTGACTGTGAGGAAATCCTTGTTCTGCCTTTAATTCTAGGGCTAGCTGAAGTCTGGCTTTTAACCCCGGATCTAGATCTGGATTGAGCTCCTCTTCAAGACACTCGGAGCTCTGAGTGGGGAGGGAATCTGCAGATGTGGCCAGAGAAGACCACAGGAGCCTGTCTGACAGAACACCTACCTATTTTATACAATCAACTGTATCCTGCCATCCACCCTGACAGATCCTTTCTACCTCCACAGAAAAACTCTACATTTCATTTTATTTTTGTTTTCTACTTGCAGCCTCCCTTCAGGAAAAAAAAATAGAAACAAAGAAAAAAGAGGCTTCAGTGTTGGCTGTCATTTGTAAGTCTAGATGAAACATTATTTATGGGCAAAATATTTTGCTGACAATTTCAAGAGAAAGAAAACCTCAGTGCCAACAGTTGCACGCCCACACGGTTTGAATTTAAACAGATCCCAACAAATGGATACAGTTTTGAGAAATAAAGCAGAGATGACTTTAGTCGAAGCCAAGTCATTATAATACTTATGCGGCTCTGAAGGGCAAGGGGCTTACTTGCTCTGACTTGTAAAAGTGATAAGCAGTGTGTTACAGAAACGCTTTGCTGGTAGGGCACCCGAGAACTATAGAAATGGGAGCTTAGTTTAAATGTCTAAACAGGCACTGGTGTGTTAAGGACTTGGGGAGTATCAGCTGGGATTCCTAAGCTAGACATTTGTATCTGCTAATGGTCTTTAAAAGTTCAACTAAAGTCACTTGGTGAAGCTGTTAAGACTTAGATAGTTCTGGGTAAAGCCAGCTTGTAGCTTTTGATTTGGTTCTAGGGGAACGCAGCGAGAGTTGGAGCTTCTCTTACAGTCTACGAGCACGGGTCAGCAACTTTCCCGGGACTGCCTGGCTTCCGCTCCACTCACTTCTGTGGGATCCTGGCCAAGCTTCTCTTTTTCTACATGGTCTTTGATGACCAACACTCCTCTATTTTCCCCTTCCCAGTATCTGTTGCTGGTAGCTTTTCCTCATTCTCCACCCTAGTCTCTCAAAATAATTTATACACAGTTGTTTCCTAATCATTTGGTGTAAATCAGAGTTAACTGTAGCGTCCTACCAGGCATCACTGTCAGTTGGGTTCCAGATCCAAAGGTGAGTTGCCAGCCTGCACCAGTAGATGCACCGTGATTTGCCCAAACACGAAAACCTCAGCAGGGTGGTCAGAGGACGGGATGGAGTTGTAAGTTCCTTCCAAAGAAGGCCTGCATCCTTCCATCTAGGCTCAGCTTGGAGTAACCAGATCACTTATTTCTAAACTCTAAATGACTCCTTCTCTGCCTTTCTAATTGTGGAATTAGAAATTCCTTTAGGCGAATGCTTGACTTTCTTTTGTTACCACAGAGTTCTGAGCATCAAATATGTGTTTCTAAACTCTATACGGTAAATGCTCTTTGATTTTAGACGTCAAACCAGCATGCAGATCTTTCCATTTAAAGAAAGTTACAAAGTTAGAGAAAATCTCTACCGCGGGCACCAATAAGCCATGCTTCCAGAAATCCGCTCTCATTCTTATATCCTCCTCAGTCTGAGCTTGTAGAACCTAAATGTGGTTGGCATGGGGCTGGCATCAAGACAATTTGGCTCCCATTTTCATATTGAAATAATTTTGTTAAGATCAAATTACAAGAAAATTGCTAGTTTTTAATTTCAGTTTTAGGCATCTTATTTCTCATTCCCATGTCCGTAGTGATTTTTAAAAAAATCTCTAAAACTTCAACAAAAGTTACTTTTTAGTATTTCATAAGGTAATAAGAATAGTATACAAGGACCATGCCCCAGAGAGGCTGGGGGTGCATTGGATCGATGGGAGAAAACAAGAGGACCCTGGGCTAGCAGAGGGTTCTGTGAGGCCATCATCACAGTAGTGCTGATACCTGCTGGATCCCTGGCATGAGCATGGACCTGCCTAGGGCAGGTGCACAAGACCATCTATTTAGGTGAATCCTGTGGATTTCTCAGAATTCAGGCTCCACACTTAAGATCCAGTCCCAGCTCAGCCAGAGAACGATCAGTGCCTTCTCTGGGCTCATTTTTCTTATAAATGGTGACACTCCAAAAAGGATGATTGCAGAGTTTCTGCTCAGTGAGTCTGTTATATAGACTTTTGGTCTAATGTTCCAGACACAGGAAGTATTCTTCACTACTCAGGAATACATTTTTTCCCCCAATGTAACTTTTCAGACTTTGACAGACACTCATCCCTTACTTTGGTCAGTGATAATTATTTACAACAGATTCATTCTAAACATGGATATAACCCTGAAGTGAATAGTGCCTCACAGAGCTCATTAAGAAATTAGAAATCTTGTCACTGATTACTGCACAAATCCAGGGCTATGATCCCAGCCAAAGCCCAAGGCAATCAGTCATGTATTCTTAGTTCCAATACATAGACTCTGGGAGCAATTCCCAGAGATTCCTCCATGGCTCATTTTGTGCTGAACTGCCAGATCCTGACCAAGGAGACTTCCAGCCTCCTCTTTGACACTCATTCTCCCTCAGAAGGCATTCTTTATATAGTATATAATTGAGTCAAAACCAGCCCTTAATCCACAGACATTGCTTAATCCAAGGATATAATTTTATACTTACTGGGTTTGATAGATAACTTGGTTCCCTGTCCAAAGATAAGCTTTCCTCCCTGGTTATAATTCACACTATGTTACATACCCTGTCAAAAACACATCCAATCTGCCTGAACACATTTCTAATCCTCCACCCCCCAAATCCGCAGCCGATTGCTCCCGCACCACAGCATGAATCAACTTTTCTGACTGTAACTTCTTATGAAGGACAATAAGGGTACTCACACACACAGTCTGATAGACAACAACAACAAGTCTTATTTATCTAAAAATGTTTCTATTTAATGCCAAAGTGGTGTCTTATTTTTGCATAATGGCTCTGGATATAAATAACTTCCTTCCCAACATGTTTCTCAAAGGCTTTCTTGGAAATGAATAATACACAAAGGTTA
Source organism: Sigmodon hispidus (assembly GCA_004025045.1). Lineage (NCBI taxonomy): Eukaryota > Metazoa > Chordata > Mammalia > Rodentia > Cricetidae > Sigmodon > Sigmodon hispidus. The sequence continues at coordinate 51,738 of PVIH01002506.1, read as the reverse complement.
AGATAAAGGATGCCAAGGCTCCATGGAACTTGGCTTACCTGGGGTAACCATAACCTGGGTTCCTGTTCCAAACTGCAATTTCCCCCAACTGTTAGATGTCACACTGTGACAAACATGTCTACAAAATGGCTTCCCCAGAGAAGACAGCTGCCTAAATGAAGACAAACTGCTCCTGGGGAAACAATCTTGCTACAAAATGAGGGAACTGCATGATTTGAGATATACACACATTTTCCTCTTCTCTTTTAATTTCTTTTCTTTCAAGACACTGAGGATGATGTGTGCCAAGAGGCGTACTTTCTGAGCACTACAGCCAGAGGGGAGGCCTTATGGGGTTAATAAAGCCTGCACTACTCCAGGACTCTTTGGTGATGGAAACCCTCAATTCTCAGACCTTCTTTGATCCCAACCCCTTTGTGGGTGCTGCTGGAGTGCAGTCTCCACCCTTTGAAAGAGCCTGTGGTTTGGATTCTGGAGTCCAGTGGAGAACCTGTGTCAATGCCTGTTCTGTCCTTGTTGGAGCAATGACAACCATGAAACTTTTTTTTTGGCCTCAGTTTTAAATCTACCAAATGGGAATAACTATGCTGGAGTGTACTGCCTCACAAGACTCTGCCCTGAAATAGGTCTGGCAGCGTGGACAGACCCCAGGGCTAGGTTCTTGGTGAGTCCTTGTGTGGCTCTTCCCCCTTCCACCCTTCCCTCCTCCACAGACAGAAGAAGGTGACAAGATATTGGACTTTTGTCTGTCCTCCCATGGACCTTTGATTCAAGGAGGGGCACTGCCCCTGGGAATTAAATAGATTGTCCTTTTGGAGATAATATTACTCTGCGCATAATTCAAATTATTTGCCACTTGCTTGGCTTCCCAAGCAGCCTTGTCCCTGTCCCAAAGACAGAGGGGACACTTTGCCCTTCTGCATGGTGCTTGTCTCAGCATCAAAACCAGCTCAGGTTTGTCCCCACCCCAGAGAAGGGAGCCTTTAATGAATGTGACTTCTCCAGTGGAAGCCAGAGCCTGAGTATTCCCCTCCTCCAAGAAGCCAAGTCCCCTACTCTGCCCTCATAGACTCGTTCTTCAGCCCCTCCAGAGATCACCATGGACCTCAGGTCCTCCAGCTAACCCCCAAGCCACCACTGTATTCACTGTGTCTTCTAAATTAGATGTACTTACAGGGAAACACAGATAATCTGGTGCCAAGACCGAAGGTCAGTCCTCGACCATAGTTATTTGTTCCCACAGTGCTTCTGTGCTCAGCAAAAACTCTCTAGAGTTTCCCTCTGCACCCCCAGGGCATCTCAGTACCACAAATGACTCAGGACCCAGAACCTGTAGTTCTGGCTTTAGAATAATAATTTAAAAAGCCATTCCATTTGTTTGTTGAGTCTTGAGAACAAAGGGAGTTTGGGAACCAAGCAAGCCATGGATCTAAAACCTAACTCAGTAAAGCCATGTCCTGAAGGCTGGAGTACTGCATAATCAGTCTTAGATTTTCAGAGAGAGGCTCTGGAGGCTGCAGAAAGCTTAAAGAGGTCCTCTATTCCTCCAAATGCCCAGAGGCAGGGCTGCACTTCACTCATCCCTGATGAGGTGCCTATCTCCTTTCAAAATTCCTCTAGAGAAAGCGCTCTGGCAATGACTCCTGACAGCTCATTTTCACTGTTCAAAAACCTATTAAGAAGGTTTTACCACTAATGTTACTCTCTTCTTGCAGTATCAGCTGCATCTTATGCCCTGTGTTGTGTCTCTCAGTCTTATCTAATACACCCCTTCCCAGACATAGGAATGGGACTGTGCCCACCCAGCCCTCAGCATCTTTCCCTTGAAATAAATGGTCCTCATTAACATCCGTGGACGTTGCTAAGCCTCCATCTTCAGACTCCAGAGCTTTGTCAGGGACAAAAGAGTTTCAGGAACCAAATTTCTAATGAGCATCGCTGCCCAGAAGAGCAGAACAATTTGGGGCAGACCACCCTTGCTCTAAAGTCTCCCCTGTTTTGTTCCTTTTGGGAAGGAGGCTCCAGGTATCTTGGAGAAAGTTTTGCTGAGGTCAAGAGCCTGGCTATGCAGCTCTGTAGAAACCTTGCCCCTGCCTCTGACACTGCAATACTTTTTTTTTTTTATTGAAATGAGTCAGGATTCTTTCTATTTTCACTTTCAAATCCCAGGTGAAGAATTTTGGAGAACAGGCTGACACTCTCTACCCTCCCTGCTATTCCATCCCTGCTCCTGACGGCTGACAGAGCCTTGACAGAAGAGCCCAGAGGGTGAAGCAAAGCTCTATCATGCATCAGAGATGACGTTTGTCATTATTATTAATGGCTGGGGCTTAATGATAGTTCCCTGTGTTCTGGGCACTATGCTAAATATGTGAGCTGCATTATTTCATTTGATCTCCACAATAATTCATCAGGGCAGATATATTTTTATCTTCATATTAAGGATGGAAAAATTGAAGCTCAGAGAGATTAAGTAACTCACCCCAGATTACTCAGCCAGTTAAGGAGCAGAACACGAATTTGAATTCAGAGGTTTTTTTTGTCTCCAGAGCTCTTGTTATGTTGTGCGGCCCATTACTACTTCAGCTTAAAATGTCTAGAAAGTACCTAGGACATTTCACAGGAGCCTTAGAATTGAACTGAACTTCATGTTTCATGGAAGATATATATTTTTCTTAATCCAGAAGTACAAGGTCCTTCTGGTTCTTTTCAGTTATTTAAATTGTAGCAGGGGATCAGAATTAAATGTGAGAAAGTACTTTCTAGCAGCCAGGTTTGCTAGATTTTGGAACTGATTACAGAAAGAAGCCGGAGGCCTTTTCTGCTCTTGACCATTAGACAGAACCAAAGTACATGCCACATGCCCCAGGAGCCTGCCAGGAAGACTAGTCAAAAATGGTGGGGTACTGGATTCCCTAGGGCTCTCTCCTAATGTCCTCATTGGCTTAAATATTGTTTATATCTTTATTCCTTACCCTCAGCCTCACTCCTACCTCATTTTAAAGCAGAGGAAAGAAACAGCTCTTTTTTTGGCCCAAGGAAAGAACATTAATAAAGAGCCCAAGCAGATGCATAAGATTAAAGTATTTTTCAAACTAATGATTTGATTGATTTCCCCCAAAGGCCTGGGCTAAGAAGAAGAAGGCAACTTACTGGGCTTCACTGTGAGCACGGTCCCATCCCCAAAGGTTAACTTGGCTGCATTGGTGTTACACAGTGCACAGTGCTTTGCAATAACCTTGACTGGAGTCTCTCAGAAGACAGGTGGAGGTTGGGGAGGCAAGCAGGAAAACAAAGCCTGAAATGACTGCTCATGGCCAAAACAATCTCCTTGTAATTAGGTTAGAGCGTGGGAGGACTGCTGATAACCAGGCACTTCCCGGCTCCATTCCGTTTGCCATCATTTTCCTTGAAAGAAAGCGTCTTAGAAAGAACTCCTCTTGGGAAATTCACAGAGTGGCTACTGCCTGTCTCTTGGGGCTGTTTCACTGCTCCCACAGGCCTTTTGTCTGTTTTCATCCAGCTCTGGTCTCCCCTTACTTGCTCTACACCTTCCCCCTCCTGGTGGTTCACATATTTTCTCAGGGAGAGACTACATGGATATTAAAAGCTCAAGTACAATGCCTCAGGGAACACGCACATTAATAACCTTGTTTCCAACTGGTATCCCAAACCACACAACACAAACCGAGCAACGAAAACACCACCTGTGTTTTGACAGCCTCTATGTGATGGAGGGTGAGCTTCTTTCAGAAAATAATTAGCTAGCAAAAGGGACTTACTCGGTATGAGTGAGAGTTTGGTGCCTTTCCCAAAAGTGAGCTGGTTATTCCCCGTGCCCAGTAGTCACAGAAGTTTCTCTCTTTGCAAAAACTCCGCAGATGCTGAGAGAATCAAACTCCACAGTATAGGAACACAGGGAGGAAAGTGACATTGAAGCAAAGGGCCATGGTAAATCTTTTTTATCCTTACTTGGAATTGTTTACAAGGAGAACATTTTATGTATTACTTAGAAAAACTAAAATTTGGTACTAATTAAAAATGAAATAGGAACCCACAACGTATTTAAAAATCACCCTTTGGCCCCGGACTATCCTTTTTTTATGTCTCCAGGTTTGGACTCCTGGGGCCAGGAGAGGGAACTCACTTAGGATGTGTGGTCAGGGGAAGGTGGGGTATGAGACATGGTACAGAGTAGGGTCCTGTTTTATGCTTGCCCATGGCCTTCTGGCTGGAGTTTGATTTACAGCAGTTATGAGTGCCACATCATCCTGCTTAACCCTAGTGACTTAGCTCCTAACAGACCTGACCTTCCTCTCATGGTTGAACAGAGGACCTCATGCACACTATACATACTCGTGAGCTACGTCCTGACCCCTTACAGACCTTTGTTGGGGGCAAAGACATTCCTGTGAGAACTGGAAAGTCACTGGCGGTCAAAAGCCATTGTTGATGAGGGTTAGAGGTGGCTACACACTTTCAACCATAGAAAGTCTTGCTTCCTTTCCTAAGGCAAGCTTCCCACTTCCTGGGTTCCCACGGTGACCATCTTTCTACTCAGTCTACTCTTTATCCCATCCCTATTCCCTACCCGCCTCAGTGCCTGCCCAGTGTTTTTCTTGGGCCTTTCTTTTTGCTAATCATTTTTTCCTGGTAGAATCATCTAGAAATCTCACCATTTAACTATAGCTTTTATTTTCCCTTTGAGTCCTTATCTCTAACCCTTATAAATGACAGTATAATAAAAACATGTCTGGCTTCGCCTGTCTACCCTGACCACAAAGTTTCCATAGACGGAGCTGTGATCCAGGAAGGCGTTTCTGGGCTCCCTGAGAATGTCCAGCCCATTGTTAGCCTAAGAAAAATATCTCAAAGGAAATCCCTGGTCCTGGCCTTATGATGAGCATTTTGCTGTGTTTGAATATATCATAGACATAAAAAGGAATGGCCATGTCTCCGAGAAGAAGGAAACAATTGTTTGGAGAATGGTGTGGGGTGAAAGACTCCATGTGTGATGTGACACTTGGCCAGCAGTTTATCTCTGTTGTCTTTAGCATCAAAGTGTCTCTTAAAAATGATGTGTTCTGCCCATCCCTGGAATAAGAGACATGAAAAAGCATGGGGACAGAATCAGACTACAGCAAAAGCCAAACACAGAAAATAGACCTTTTATGAAGGTTAGGGGGAGAGATTATGAGAATCATTTTTAAAAAAGTGATTATTTTTAGTTGGAGCCAAAAATCACATTGAATGCACAGTCATCTGGGGACAAGCGGAGGCAGGGTGTCGGGGAGACTTGGAAATGGATACTGGGCCAAAGTTTCTTCATTTTCCTTTTCCTTCTCACTCACTCTAGGCTGACAATGAAGAAGGTCTTGGCATTAGGTGGAAGCATGGGAGCAATTTCTTCTGCGGTAGAGGTAAAGGATGTGGTGTTTGGCTCAGCTGTGAAGTGCCCTGGACCTGAGGGCTGCCCCCATGTCTCAGAATGTAAGAAACATTCCCATACGTTACTCAACACACCTTCAGCTCTTTTGGGAGAGGAGGTCGGAACATTAGAAAATGGAACAGTACTTACTAGGGAGAACATGAATCTGTGTCCCTTTTCCGAAGATGATATTGTAAGTGCTTGAGCTACACTGTGATTGGGACCTTACCAAAAACTTCTAGTGACAGTTTTTGGGAAAGCTACATATTCCTTGATGGATATTCCACTTTCATGGGACTTATCAGCACATCTTTTCTTTGTGTGAAGAGATACTATAATAAACAGTCCTCATCCATTTGGCCATCACTCTGTGTTGCTATTTTGCTTGAATCTTTTTCTGCTTATTGACCTCATTTGACACCGAATGTGAATTATAAAAGCAGCAACTCAACAAACTCCTTTAGGATATCAAACACAGTTCTGTTATTGCAGGCAAAAGATATCTGTCAGGCGGCCACCAAGCTAGACAGCTTCTCCCCAGAGCCTAAACAAGGGTGGGGACAGGAAGGGGCAGTTGGGTCTCATACTGGAGGGCCACTTGGAAGGGGCTGCATTGATCTCTGTCCTCACATTCAGCATTGATGTAAGTTTGGGAACAAGCCATGTCACCAGACTGTGAGGACATTCTCCTTGGGTCAAGCCAGTATCTGTTGTACCCATGATAGCCTTCCCTAGCTCAGGACAGTGGAGATCACTCATTTTGGCTCAGAAGGATTTCTAGTTTGGGGAAAAGGTACCTATGTAGCCCATGGATATTTTCTTACTACCAAGAGATGCTCATCAACTTGGAAAAGACACTGCTTGACAGTGGAAGAACAACTTCCATTGTCTCCTCTTTCTCTTCCTCGTCTCCCTGACCCCACAGATGCGCCTCATCACAGTCATTGGAAAAGATTGACATGAGATTGTTAAACTATTAGCTCTGAAACAAAGTTAGGGATCCAGCACTTCTCTTTCTCTTGGTGTTTCCCTCAGCAAACACTTAGGAGATAAACTACCCTGGTTGTCATTCTAGAGTCACAATCATAACCTGTTGTAGGCTTTAACAACCTGGACAGCCAATTTGATAACACTTGCCTCTTAATATTTATTATCTGATATTTGTGTGGCTTTTAGCTCCTAAAATAGCAGCGTAGAGAAAACTGACACCCTAGGAGCACCCTTAAAAGTGCCAAGATCCCGAATACCAATTTTTTGTCATTCCTCCAATGAGGTACATTTATAAATTTTTATTCTACAAGGAAGAATTGATTATTGAATGAGAATCCTGCCATGCTGGCCACTTTTTCTAATGATGAATTTCCTTTTAGGTATTTACAAAACTACCTTGAGTAATCAGTTCCTCTCTAGATTGCTTTTTCACTCCCACCAACCACATTTGAACAGTGAGGCTGTGTTTTTAGTAGACTATAATATGGGTGATGGGACTAGATGTGGACATTTACCAAAACAGGACAGTGCATTGATCTCCTGCTAGACTTTTTGAAGAATAAATATGTGTTAGACATGAGAAAAGAGGTGCATAATAAATATGATTAGCATTAAAAATGAGATAGATGCTCATTTTTAACACAAGACAAGTTTTGCAGGCAAAAAAATAATAAACACACAAATCATTGTAGAATATAGTTTCGAAGATACTGAGGCTGTAAATAACTCATGGTTTCAGTATCTGCCTGGATAAAGAGAGCTGAACCACTATATTAAAAACGATTTGGGAAGGCCTCATTTCCCATCTATTTATTATTACTGCTGTATTCTCAACCATCATGAATGTTTCATGTGTTAAAATGAACATTCATTTTTAAGAAGGACATTTGTTTTCATAATAAATTACACCTCTGCTATAGTCACAGGGTTACCTATTTGGCCAAATATAAACAGAACAAGGACACTTACTGGGCTTCACCATCAATTGCGTCCCAGCTCCAAAGAAGATTCTGTTATTGTTGTTCCCACAGCATTTCCTGCCTTTACTGAAACCCATTGCTAAGATCAGCCAAACACGAGGCATCACAGAGAGCCAGCAGTTAAACTCACTATGCTTTTTTTTTTTTCTTCTTCATGTCTAGAAATTGTCTTTTAATAGAAGAAAAAAAAGAGTGGTTCTGCTATATAAAACTAATCATTTCTCCTTTTTTTTTTTTTTGGAGACAGAGTTTCTCTGTGTAGCTTTAGAGCCTGTCCTAGAATTTGCTCTGTAGACCAGGCTGGCCTCAAACTCATACAAATCCACCTTCCTCTGTCTCCCAGGTGCTGGGATTAAAGGTGTGTACCACCACAGCCCAGTCCATTTCTCTTTTAAAAAGACCAGACTTAGATGCTCTCAAGACTCCCTCAGCCCAGCATTTCTAAGCTGAAATCTACTCAAGCTGAATCAAACAATTTGTTAACAATTCTGTCTCCTGTGTGGACTCAATCCCAGATGTGCAGGCATATTTTGAAGAAAAATTTAAGATACGGACTACAGAAGCAAGTGCCCTGCCAAGCTGATTTGTAGAAATGAACAAATAGAAATGGTACATCCCTGTATCCACTTGACCTGGGCTCCATGGTCCTGTTCCTTCTTACTGGTCAACTCACTTTGGAGTCTTCTTAGTGAACAATAACTCTTAAGTAATTGTCATGATGTCATGATGTTTCCTAAAGAAATTCCACCATGGGCTGGGAGTCAAAATCCATGATCTCTCCAACCATAGGAAGATTCAGGGCTGAAATGAATGAAAGAAGTGAATTCCTTCCATTATTAAAAAAAGTTTATATTAGAAAGAATAAGGGTGCCAAGAGCTCATTTATCTACAGCTTGTACTTAGGCTGGGCTTTAATGTGCATGAAGTCATTTTATTAAAGGGAGAAGATAAGAAGTCCAGTCAGGGACTATCTTTTTGGGTTAAAAGTAGGAATTCACTGATGGCATTCAAAGTTTGGAGAGAAGGGCGATTTTACTCCACCTCGCCCCCTCCAGGAAACCGTGATGTTGATTCATCAGGTTTGAAGAAGGTTCAGAACGGATTTTATTATCCCCTTTCTAGTCAGGGAGAAACAGGTGTGCAGACTAAAGAGGGGGGACTTCCCCCAGGCAAAGTGGAAAGGAGCAAATGCAGGAGCACTAGCGGATCACAGTTCAAAGAGGGAGTTAGTCTAGTCCAGCCTCTGTTTCTTCCCCCCTTGGTAATCTCATCAAAGATGACTCTGGAGCCTCTATGGGGGAAAGATATAGCTCAAGGAAGCTGATACAGAATCAACTAAACCAATCCACAGAGAGGTTGCTCTGCACAGGTTGATCACAACTGACCACTGGCTGGAAAGCCTAATTCAAGAAAGACACTCTGTAGCATTTGGAGGAAAACTTTACCACAACAGATTTTACACCCTTCCTAGGGTTTACCTTAAAATTAGCACCATTTCCTTTTCCCTGCCTAAAGTTGCCATTTAGTAGACTAGGGAATTTTTCAGAGTCCAGCATATTGTGACAAAGGAGGACGCAGTAGGCAACAAAGCCAGACTTAGCCTTTCTCAGCAAGCTTCCCATTTGCCACAGACAAGGTCTAGCACACAAATCCCATTCCTCACTTACTTGGCCTCACAGAAAGCAGAGTGCCAGTCCCAAAGATGAGCTTGTTGCCACCACCGCCATAATTCACACAGTGCTTCAGAGCCTTACAGTAACTCTCGGGAAGGGCCGTGGAAGAAGGGGTTAGTGAAGCACTGTGTGCTTTCATGTCAAGAATTCTTTAGCCCCTCTGAGGCAGAAGTCAAGAACCAGGAACCTTTAACTTCCAGATTCTTGTAACATTGCCTTTTAATTGATGCCTTGGTGGGGTTTGAGCTGCAGCTCCCAACCCGAGTAATCATCAAGTGATGAAACGCTTTGTAGGCATCTGCTCTCCACATAGGATGGTGGCCCAAGGCAAGGGTGTCAGGAAAGCTATGGCCACACTACTTCTTACCTACTGTCCCTTGCCCTTTCTCCTTTCTTTGAATTTATTTTCCCAGTGGGATGGGCTGGCTTGTCTTTGGGAATGAATTATAAACACACCAGAGGGAATCAGACATCTCCTAACCACTTGGCTCTGCTATTTTAGAAGGCTAGTCAAGCATTATTCATTCTGGAAACAAGTAGATTAAACAAGAGAGTTGGTGGCTGACATTGTCTCTCTCTGGGAGTGAAGACCCCACCGAGCTGAGTGCATCTGAACCAGCAGGCTGGATTGTTCTTAAGAATATAATTTGCATGCTATACTTCATGTATTATTCAGCTAGTGCCTTCTTCTTACTGTCATATCTGAGACTTACCTGCCTTTATAATTAGCTTGGTCCCAGAGCCCCAGATCAACTGATAGTTGCTATCCACACAGACACAAAAACCTTAACAAAAACATTCGATGTCCTTCTGGGGGAGCCTATTAGAGATAAAGCCCAGATAAAAACTCCAGAGCAAAGCACATAAAACAATGTAGGAATACTGACTGTTGAAGATTATTTGTTCATTTAATTACATCTGATTCCCTTGCCCATTATAGATTCCAGACACAGATGACAAAATTAAATAACTAGCCATGCAAAATCGGTCTTGGTCTCTCTGCATATAACGGAAGCAGAATCCACAACTGTTTTCAAATTAGGGAAGTTGAACTTACTTTCTCTTCCCTGATATTCTAAATAAAATTGTAAATGAGAGATAGATCATTTTCTTGGCATCCTAAGACAGCCAACTCTCTAGTGTCTCATTTTCAGAAGAATTGTGTTCTCATATAGATGAAATGGATTTGTTTACAGAAGGTTGTATCTGGGAGAAAAGACATCCTGTGCTTGCTTCCATGGACATAGCAGTCAGAAGCACAGAAGGTGCTGGCAGAATCCAGTGCTAGGCAGGGTGGCCTGAAAATACCAGTTAGGGCTGGGGATTTATAGAAAACACCTTTCAAATTGCTCCAAGGTTTCAGAACTTACTTGGCAAAACTTGTAATCTGGTCCCCAATCCAAAGGTAAGTTTGTTGGTATTTGAGGACACAGTGATACCAAGGTCTACAAAAACCCCAGACTCCTCTGCTCTTTCTGTTTCTGGTACCAAATGCTACCAGCATCAGAAATTTGGGGTATAGTAAATCTCCAGATGCTAAGTTTCATCTCCTGAAAATGCTCATAGCTTATGCTTTTTATGTTTCTAATTAACAGCTCACAATGATTCACCCTGTGTAAGTAATACATCTCAATGTCTATGACCAGTTATGTCTTTTTTGGCTTGGCTTAAATTACTTAATTATTCAGCCCATCTAGTTTTCTGCCTCTGAAATATGTTTGATGACATGTGATTGTTTTAATTTCATTAGAGAGAGTGTGTGAATAAGAAGGGCTGCTGGCGCAGTGAGTTACAGCACTCTATGGGTTAATGCATTTTGAATAATTTGGGGGAAGAGCCTATTGTTCAAGTCAGGGTACTATTAATCTGAATAGCAGGAAATACATTGGCTGAAATGTGCTGTCTAAGCTACTAACACAAAAACTTTCTTAGTGAGAAATAAAGGAGAGTATGTCTGTCTTGTGTATCTTTCCCAACACAATTGGTAGACACAACCATTTTCTCACAGAAAAGAGACAGGCTTGGAAAAGGCCATAGATTCTGAAGTGTAATGAAGGGAGAGAAGACGTGATTCTCTCATGGCAGTGACGAGGACAAACAATTCTCCTTGGCATTAAAAGGAATTAGTCTAAGTTATTTTAAAAAATGAACTTGACCTTTTAAATAGTTAAACTTGACCATTTAACAGCAAAACTGTCTATTTCTGCAGACCCAGAGATGGTATCCTACCAGAGAATAGCTGTAAACTTTTGGAACAAGAGAAGACACTTACATGGTTTAACAATCACTTCTGTGCCAGGTCCATATTGCAGCGTACCCCCAAAGCCTGTCTGCCCACAGTGGCTGAGTCTGCTACAAAAACCTCTCCAGAGCCACAGAATCCAAGGTGGAAGCTAAAACTTCTTAGGCCCCAGAAGACTTGGGTATATGTATCATGAAAGAGGTGCTATTCACATTCCTGAGGCTCTTCCTTGTCCTGACCCTAGGTTCCTCAGCTAGGAACCACGACACTGCCTGCCCATCTGTGGGGATCTGCTGAAGACCCACCTAAGAGGACTCTCCCAGGTACCCCAGCCATTTCAGGATCATCCAGATAGCCAAGAAACAGTGCAGAAATACCACAGGCTTGCCAAAGAGTCAGGCAGTGGCATGTGTTTGGGTTGTGGCTAGGCATGGTAGACAGAAATTCAAAGGAGAAAGAGTGTTTGTTACATAGGTGTTAGAGATGGAGGAACCAGGGTTGGAGTAGGAGAGTGTGGGGAAAAGACTGCAGACACACTAAGAGCTAGACTGTAGACACACTAAGGGCTAGACTGTAGACACACTAAGGGCTAGACTGTAAACACACTAAGAGCTAGACTGTAGACACACTAAGAGCTAGACTGTAAACACAATAAGAGCTAGACTGTAAACACACTAAGAGCTAGACTGTAAACACAATAAGAGCTAGACTGTAAACACACTAAGAGCTAGACTGCAGACACACTAAGAGCTAAACTGTAAACACACTAAGAGCTAGACTGCAGACACACTAAGAGCTAGACTGTAGACACACTAAGAACTAGACTGCAGACACATTAAGAGCTAGACTGTAAACACACTAAGAGCTAGACTACAGATACACTAAGAGCTAGACTGTAGACACACTCAGAGCTGATGCCTAACTTGCCATTCTTTGCTCTGAGAGTACACATGTTCCCTAGTAGAGAGGCTCCTGGCTGTCAGTTGCCCTCACTTCTCAATGGCACCAAGAAACCCACACCATGAACACTGACCACCTTGTGTCTTGTTCTCCTGTGTTACCAGGCTGTCTGACCAAGTGTTCTACATGAGTGACTTGGAACTGCAGCCACAAAAAGACACTCGGAATCTGTTTCTCTCTTCCTAATTAGGCTGTCAATCTGTTTAGCTAATAAGTCGTATAAAGTGCTTTAATGTCTTCCATGGAAAAGAGTCATATAAATGCAAAACAGCAGCAGCAACAAGTCACGTGCCTTGCCGCACATCTTTTCTTTGTGTGGAGAGATGCTATTTGGAAGGAAACCTTTCTGTGAGGGGAGGCCAAGCCGGAGAAAGCACAGCAGCATTTGTTTTTATTAGGCTGAGTCTATACGGCACAAAGTAAAACAGATTTGGCAATTATTTAGGTAATGCGACAGTCAATTCAAACAATGTGAGCCCAGAGAAGTTTGCCTAGAGGGGTGCCTAACTATTTGAATCAGCTACTGGCATTAATCAAATTAACTGGACATTGGTGGTGTATGGACATGAACTGATAAATGCCTCCCCCTGTCATTTGATTCTTACAAAAGGCGTCTATTTTATAAACCTAATGTTAAAAACGGCTAGATATTTGCACCTGTTCTTTTTCTGGACCACAGTTGATGTGTCCCAATTATTCTCAGAATGTCTGTTCTACATTAGGACTGCAAAGGTAAGAGTGACCTTCTCCCCAGAGAGTCTTATCAGGTGAGCACACGGAATCCCATTTAGAAGCTCATTAGTCCTTTGGGCTTCGAGAGCCCATTACAGATGAAGGGCTTTTTCTCAAGTGGTAAAGGACTTACAAGGAATAATGGTTAGTCTTGTTCTAGTCCCAAAGACGAGGCTGTTTGTCCAGATGTTGGCACAGAGTTTCTGTCCAGTTTAAAATCACCTTCTTACTCTGCTAAATGTGCTCCATTACGATCTATATGCTCGCCAGGGATGTGCTATACACATTTGGACCCCTACTTAGTCAAAACCACTCAATTAAAGACATGTTGTATTATGTTTCTTTTAACAAAAACCCCAACCACAAATAGTCCCCTAGTTTTTCAATGGAAAGCTGGCCAGTTTTCACACAGTGTCTTCTTGTAGGACAGGCAATGCTTGAAGAATTCTGCAGGCTACAGTGGTGGCTTTCACTTTAAAACACTATTACGATAAAAGAAACAAAAACCAACTCTCTCTTTTTCTGTGAATCAATGAAGCTTACATTCTCCCTACTTTAGCTAGAAATTTCAGAGCTAACTCAAGGTAAATCTTGCCTCCCTTGGTCACAAGCTGAAACCAAACAGGCCGAGAAAATCCTGCTAGATACTTTACATGAATTCTACTTTATAAAAAAGAAATAAAACCCGAAACTAATAGCTTTTACTTAGAAGTAGAAAAGGCAATGAAGATTAACCAAACATGAGCCTCAGCAACATCTGTGGCTCCCATGGGAACCTTCAGACCCACCTGGTTGTACTTGTAAACTTGTTCCTAGCCCAAAGATGAGTTTCCAGTTGTTGCTAGTTACACCCCAGTGCTTCACTTTACAAAAACAGTCAACAGAGCTCATTTTTGTCTTTCTTTAGCATTCTGAGCTAGCCATAGTGAACACTAAACAGGGTGCTCAGCTTTGAAAAAACACCTGGAAGCTGTTAGCTGGTAATCCCTTGACATCTTGGAAAGCTGGTGATCACCCCTCCCCCCTTTACAATTAGAGAAAATGAGGTATAAAGAGAATGACAACCTGGCTATATACAGCAAAGGAGAAGTGGGATCCAAGGTGCACCTGAGCATCCCTGGAGAGAATAGCTTCCCAGCAAAGGCCAGAGACAGAGCAAAACCAGCTTCTTACATCTGACAAGTCACAATAAGGCTCCAAGCTACAGAAAATACAGGGATGTAAGGTCTGCAGGGAACTTTTAATGGGGAAGTATTCCCTACATGGTCACTGACTTGGAGATGATCCCCCAAGTCCTGAGAATTCCCAGAAGCATTTGGCTGGTGAGAAACAGTATTTATCACTAGTCCATGTGGAGGGAGGTACAGGATGTACAGTCTAACTTTCTCCAATGTTCCATGCTCTCTGGCAGCTTTTCTGAGGTGAGACAGCCCAGCTTCCCTGTTATAAAAGAGTCTCATACTCCAACCTCCTTCCTACCATAGCCTTCTTGATTCCTTGATCTAGTTATTTTAATTAAGTAATCAGCAAGAACCCAGCTTCAGAGGGCAGGAGAGAAATACTAGCTGTAGTGGACATTTTAAACATTAGGAATGGAAAAGAAGGCGATTCTGGGATATTTCAAACTGTACAGACAGTTAACATGAAGACTCACTTGGAGTTACTGCCAGTCTTGTTCCCAAGCCCCAAATCAGCTTACGGTTGTTACCCACATCACACAGTCATAGAGAGCTTTGTAGAAATGGAGCAGCCAATGAGGACCAGGAAATCCCTCTCAATCTCCGCATCGGGATGGCATGCTCCTGTAGCTGGGATCCTGGCCAAGACGGCAGTGGGGAAGACAGTTTATATCGTGGTTTGCCCAGGGCATGGGCAGGATGGGAAATCAGCTGAGATTAAACACTCCTATCTTTCCATGTCCAGGCCCAGCTGTTCTCTGACACTGCTTCAGGGTTCCCCACTCCAGTGCTCATTTCCCCTGTGTTGAATGGTCTTCAGGCTCCAAATGGTTCAGATGCAAAAGACAAGGAATCTAATTTCTCCAGGGCACTTGTTCCTATGCCACACAACTACATACTTGCCCACCCTCACTCATACATGTGCCACATTTATACCACACAATCTCTAGATTAATGGAAAAGCAAAACTGAGTTGAGAAAGCAGAGAAGTGGGTTTCGTGCTACGGCTTCTTTTTGAAATTAGAGCGCTCGTTATTGATTCAGTAGAGATACTCACAGGGTTTGACCGTTAACCTTGTTCCCCCTCCAAATGTGAGCTTGGCGCCTGCATTATTATTCACACAGTGATCCTCAGCTTAGCAAAAACCTCCTAGAAACTGAGCTAAGTTTTCCCTAAAGAGCTTCTGGAAAGAATGATGCTGTGAACATAGAGAATATTAAGTAATTGTCACAGTAATAAGCTGGCACAGAATGCTAGCACCAGCTTGGATTTCAGATCTGTTTCTGCATTGGCTAAGTAAAGGGTATTCTTTCTAAATAGTCTAAAGAAGGCAGTTTCATACACAAGCCCAGAACATTGACTGCCAAATTTCTAACACATCTGTAGTATTTTAGATAATAAGTCTCTAGGGTTCTGAAAATCATATGCTTCAACTGGACAAAATATGAACAGATTATGTCCATGGTACCTAAGACTGTCACCACAGTGAGGGGTGTTGAAGGAATCTGTCACTGACTCTCTGGCAAGAGAGGTCAGAGGTTGATCTACATTCTAAAGGTAGGACCAGGTATTTTGGGCCACATTCTACACTTAGCTCTTAGCACATCTAAGAGGATGGCTTGCTTCTTCAGCACCCAGGAGAGACAGTTACACATACTTCTCTGCCCATTCCCAGATTTTCTTGGTCCTCTGCATAGATGGTCATCAGAAAAAGGACTTTATCTCTCCTATGATTCTTGTCCTAGGGGAGACTTCTCCATCCCCAGCATCCCTTCCTAGGAGCTAGTACAGCCCAGCGACTAGCCTGAAACTATCCCCTTATGGTTAAGAAAGTAATTTCTTCCATTCTCTCTAAGTGCGCTCTGCCACCGAGAAAGGAAGAGTAAGTACTCCTTCAATTTTAACACAATCTGGAGGAGAATCTGACTCAAAAACTCCACGGTGCATTACTCATTGCCAAGTGTCAGTATGTATGTGCCACTTTGAGAATTAGGTGTTTAACAACTGATAATCGGAAAAGGATCTCTCTCTCTCTCTCTCTTTTTTCTCTCTCCCATGTGTGTATAAGAATAGAAATATACAGGTAATAAAGCAAGTCATACATTTCTGACTTGAATTTAGCCAAAACCATCAGCCACAGACCCCTCTCCTCTTTGCCACTCATACTCACTACAGAAGCTGGCGTTTTTCTCCACCCCCACTTCATCTGTCTACTGGATCCCTTACTCTGGCCTTCTTAATATTTAAACAAAATTTACATTTGTCTCCTTGTGAAATTAGATCTGGTGACAACTGTGCTGAATCTGCAGGCCACATAATGGGAAACTCAAGTGCTTACAAACCTGTACAAGTCTGACTGGGTATTAGGCCAGGCAGTTTGCTGGATGGAGGTAGTGCGTAGATGTGGGTGCATGCAACTGTGCAGGGGAAACAGTTTGCCCAGGGCAGAGAGTTTACTAAGGGGGAATATCTAGAAATAAAATTAAAGCTCAGGAAATGTCCAGGTTTCAGAGGGGGTGACAGGCTAGGTAATGGGTAGGATAAAATGCGACATGAAACTATGAGTGTCCACACAAAGAGAAGTAGAAAAGGCAAGTGAAAAAATGTGAACCGAGAATACCCTTATAAAAGAGGAGAATGACAAACACAGGATTGCCATTTTAGAAGTCTTTGGATATCTCAGACATTTCTTTCTGTTTGTTATATTTTTGCCACAAAGTCTTAGTGATATAGTCCTGGCTGGCCTTGAACCTGTGACCCTCCTGCACCTGTCTCCCAGGGGCTAGGATTATAGACCTGCACCACCAAGCCTAGCTTCATTAGCATTCTTCTACTGAATAATGAGAAGTCCATCATAGTGATTCCTCAGAGCTCTGTTAACCCTTTATGTTCAGAGCTGAAGAACCCAGAGCCTCTTCAGATAGCAGTAATTTTAGCCTTTGTCATCATTTGTAATGAATATCTGTTCCGCTTACCCTGTCCCTCACACACGTCAACAATTTTAAAATCAAGTCTGTCTTGCCTGTACTACTTACTTGTTAGAACCTTCAGTCTGGTACCTGCTCCAAAGACGTAGTTATAGCTTCCTGTGTTAGCCACAGTGTTCTGTGTCTCTACATAAACCAAAGTAAGGCTGCCATTGTTAAAAATTAATATCCAGCACTAGAACATGATAGGTTATTCTTCACTCAGAGGACTCAATGTTTTCTAAAAAGGAATTTAGTAGGCATTACATCTCAGTCTATATAGAAAGCTCTTGTTCTTTTTGTTGGGTCTGAGTTTGCAAAAACTCCCCCGAGTTCCTGCTACTATCCCGTGTGTTCATTAAGTAAAGAGGTGGATTTAGCAAATATCTTAGAACTCAAACATCTAAGCAGTTTCTTGAATTCTGCAAAATATTCTCCTTAGGTTTCTCTTGGAGAGTCAGTTTACGAGCCATAGAATAAACCAATGGCATTATTTTATAGATATACTTCACTTTAGATTCCAGACAGCATTGGTAATTAGTTGAAGTCCCTTTTTGATTGATGCCTTTTTCTGAAAGCCCTTTGATTATTTACAATAATGAAGCCTACTTTCCAAGGATAAGCCATCATGAGTTGCTCCAGAAAGAAAAGGCTTTGTCCTTTGAGGGCCATTTCAGAAGAAATGACCAGTGGAGGTGCATGGGAAAGTGTAAACCACTTTAAGCTGGGTGCTTTGGCCACTCACCAAAAATGCACAGAGTCCTATTACTACATTGTTCCATACACTGAATATAATTGATGAAATATTACAAAAACATAAGTGGCAGCCACTTCTGTAAAAAGAGTGTCTGAATGGGAGGTACTTACTTATGTAATTCTAACAGAAAAAACAAAAAAACCCCAAATGATTAATGGAGTTAATCCTTCTGGCCTGGGAAGGATGGGTAGCTTGTAACTCTTCCATATTGCTTCCATTTACCTATCTCTACAATGCTGTCTCTGCCATCACAACTCACAAGTCTACTGCTTCATCACAGACAACCCTGCAGAGGTGGGAAGCCATCTAAACCACTGGGATCCCCAGTCTCTCTCATAAGTTGACTTAACCAGTGACATAGATCAGTGGAATTACCCAGGACGAAGAGAAGTGATGTCCAAAGAGAGACAAGCCCATTGATGTGACAAAGCTAGGCTTGTCCTCTGTCTAGAGGAAGTTCCATGGTTTGGCCATTGCTCAGAATGAGGAATCCAGGAACTGTGGCTGTCATCTGCCTCCTCCCCCGCATCCGCAGCACACTTGCCTTATTTTTCAGTTCTGCGTAGACGACGCGGTATAAACTCAATTGGGTCCTCATCACTTATCTGTTGAGGACACGCTTCCTTGGCTATGCACTGCTGCTTCATTTCATTCGTTTGTTTCCGTCTCTATCTCTAAGCTTTACCTCTTATCTCTACCTTTTCCCCAAAGCCATAACATGCTTTGTGGACCTTCAAGAGAAACACTGATTGCAGTATTAGTATAATTCATCAAACTGCCCATAGACCTGATAACCAAATCCGGCCTCCAGGGAGACAAGTATTCATATCTTGCTCACACATCCGACATAGTTAACAACTGCATGCTAAACGAAGCAATTAAATTTAGCTGTGTTTCAACAGGCCCCAGTAGATTTCTTTCCAGAAAGGATAATTAGCTAGCCACAAGAATTTACCGGGCGTGACCAACAATGTGGTGTCTTTGCCAACATGGACCTAGTATTTGAGACCCTCAATACATTCTCTTGAAATAATCCCCTCATCAATTCTCCTCCCATGGTTCCTTATAGAAGCTGATATCTAAAAGCCAATCACCCAGAGCCATAGATCATGGCTCATTTAGGAAATTCTTCCAGGAGCCCATTGTTGAAACTGTCACTGCGCCCCACAGTGAGATGAGCCCTTACTCCTGAGAACAGGAGCTTGCTGAAGTCATGAAGCCTAGACTTTGCTTCCATCCAGTACAGGGAAGTACCAGTCTGGACTGAGATCCACCAGGGGAGCTAAGAAAAGAAGTCCCGTCGAGTTTGTGGGTGAAGAAAGATGGGATACAGTCTTGGAATCTTTAACACTTACTTGATTTAACCAAGAGCGTAGTTCCTTTTCCAAAGGTAAGCTTTCCTAGGCCTCCTCCTCCAGAATCACAGTCCTTTGGGCCCTTACAATAACCAGCAGGCAGGAAGAACCTCAAGAGACCTCATCTCCCCTCTAGTGGAAGACTCACTCTTGCAGCCTTAGCCCCCAGGTTCTCTGCAGGCTTAGAGCATTCTCTAAGAGTAACAGCTGGCTGGGAAACTATAGCAGAGCTTGATCATAAGCCCCTAGTTCTGCTGCCTCAACATTGAGTTCTGAAGGGCTGCTCTTGCTTAAGACTTACCAAGACAATAAAATGGTAATAGCATAGGGGTCAGAGAGTGGCAGCTTTCAGGTGGGTAGCTGCATGCTTCCTTCACAGGCAAAGTTTTTACAGAGAATAACAGTAGCAAAAGGCAACCAATAATTAACCAACTAGCCAAGAGATATGACTATGCTTCTCAGATGCGGTTGCATGGTCCTCAGAAGGTGTGTGTGTGTGTGTGTGTGTGTGTGTGTGTGTGTGTGTGTTTGTTTGTATTGAGGAAAACCTGATTTTTGAATGGTTAGGTTTTAATTTTATCTTACATGAGTCACCCTTAGCATTTCTGTACATCCTGAGCTAATGAAGAAAGAAAGCAGTGGCATTAATTACTTCTTAATTAAATTCTTGGGATGGCCAGAATTCATTAGTTAACAGAGTCCCATAAACAGTTACTTACACTGATCTTGGGAGGTAGTCTTGTGTACTCACTGAAATTGTACAGAACAGCAAAGTCACCTACCCACTGACTCTGAGATGGGCCCAGTCCCCTACTTACTTGGTTTTACTGTTAGTCTGGTTCCTGCTCCAAATCGTGGGGCATTGTTGTTATTACCACAGTAATACACACTCTAACAAAAACATCCTGGGAGACTCTTGTAGTCATCTCCTAGGTAGGGACAGGGAACAGACACACTGACATGCCACAGGGTTATCTGTCACACTTCCACACTGTGAGTGCCCATATTTGTCAGTGAATTTTAGCAGCACACCTAACTGGAACTCAAACTGGTACTCAGAGGCAGGTAATCGGCTTTCAAACAGGTCCCTGAACATGACAAACCCAGCATAGCAAAGAAATCTTGCCCAGGTACACAGACTATGTTCAGGACCCATGGAATGCTCAAACCCAACTTTATCATTTTCTGCTAATTATCATCAGTAATTTCAACTAGTAAGCAATGAGACATAGCAGTGCATCGAGAAAAAGATCTGTTATTTGGCTCTGTTCCCAAAGGGTCAAGATTTTGCTTTTATTCCAAGAGTTCAGTAAGGTGAGCCCTCCCAGAAGACCTGAGCGTAAGGAAGCAAGCTTCCCTAGGGTCTCTCTAGAGTGCCCCATGTTATACTTATCACCCTTGGGAAGTTGTCAGAGTGATTTGCTAGTCTCTATTTGAGAGCCCTTTCATCCTGTTGCTAAGTGACCAAGCCCTGATGAGAAATTAATTTCCAGTCCCACTGTTCCAGGGAAAACACGCCGAACAAGGAAGCCTGAAGAAGCCTGGAGCAGAGGATGTTCTCAGAGATGGAAGGGGAAGGCTCAGTGACAGAAATCAAGATAGCGTAAATAATAACTGGTGGCTGGCACCCTCCATGAGCTCTCCTCCTGCTGGGAGACAGGGAGGACCATATGCAGCCAGGACATCTCTATAATATTCCTTTTCTTAAAAGAACACCAGGTAAGTTACTTCATGGTTCTTAGTACCTACCAAGGGTGACCTGAAGTGTTGTTCCAGCCCCAAAAGTGAGTTGCCTGCCACTGCCAGTGTTTACACTGTGAGACACTCCATAACAGAAACCCAAAATGGGACTTCCCAGCCTGTCTCCACTGCCTGCTTCAGAGTTCTTTCCAAGGCTTCTTTCCAGACAGGCAGCCTGGGAAGACTTTCCTGAACTCTGAAGTATTAACTCCTGTGAGAGCAGAGGGCTCTGGTCACATAATTACTTGATGAGCATACCCTGACTGTTGCCCTCTTGGCCTCAATTGGTCATAGGCATCAGCTAGTTGATTAAAACCAGGCAGTTGTCAAGTTCAACTGTGAACACATTGGGGATCGAGTGCTTTGCCCTCTCCCTTCCGGCTTTATGTTAATGGATCTGTCTTGTCATTTTCAATGAGTGATACAGCTGAGAAACCAAATGATTAATAACTGCTCTACTTCAGTCCCTAAGTCAGGCTGAGACAAAGCCATGAAGATACAGAAGACACAATGAGTCTCTATTAGCACACCCATTGCAAAGCTTCCTGTACAAACAATTTTCCTTGTAGAGATGCTGCTGGCTAAGTGGCTGGCATAGCTTTATATCCCAGTCTTAAGCTCATCTCTTTTGTTTACAGGAGTCTAGAATGTACCACAATGGATATGTAGTCATATACAGAGAGAAGGGACAAATCAGGAGCCCTCCAAACCATGGACTGAGTGACTTCCTTTATTAACGTGGTGAAACACTTCCTATATACTTAGAACAGCATTGGTGATGGAAGTTGTACCAGATGCTTGCAAATAGGATTTGGAAATGTCCCTAGTCCCCTCATTTAGACTCCCACCTCCCAGGTAGAAGCACTTACAGGGCTGGATGATCAACTTCGTTCCTTTCCCAAAGGTGAATCGGTTTGCACTTCCTGTATTCACACTGTGAGGCAAGCCTTGACATAAACCTCTCTGTCAGAAACACGTTCTGAGCCCCAACGAGCCTCTGCAATGGCAGCGCCAGCTTATTATCTTGGTCTATGCCACTGATCATTTCTTTCCTTGCCTTGTTGCTGGCACGAAATATTTACCATTTGTCACCAAGGCCCTATATAGTTATCAATTGCAGCGCTGTCCATGTCTTCCAGACACGTCTACCATAGAATGGAGGACCTTAGCCAAAGGCATTTAAAAGACCATGAAAACCAAAAACAACATGATGGTTTGTATATCTGATCTAAAGGAGGACACAGCAGATGCCAGTCTGGAGCAACAATAGGAAAAGGCACAGAAAAGACCTCATTTTGTGCTGACATTTCGGGTCCAACTGCTGAGCATGCTCCCGTCCCCAAAGCCAGCATGTCTGTTCTGCTGGTTTCTCTCCTGTGGTCAATGGTAGTAAGGAAACAGGGCTCGCCCTTGTCACCAACCTTCTTACCAGATTGTCTGCCTGGGCTTTCTTCTCATGCTCATGCAGAATGCCCTGCCAGCCAGCAGTGTGCAGCTTTTCTCATATAAAATCCCAGGCTAAGACAAATCTCTAAGCTTGGCAGCACAGTCCTTGCTTTCCACTTTGCAAATCTATATGCCAAAGAGCAAACTGTAGGTCTGAGGAGTTGGCAAACATTTTTTTGTTGTTGTTTCAAGTTTAAACTCAGTTTTCAAGCTGTGGGCCACATCAGTAAATTTGGTGTAGACAGTGTTCTCCAAGGCAGTGCCTGGACATTCTTAAATGAAGCACACCAGTGATGTGCGTGTACCTGCACCTGGAGTTTTGTTTGTTAGAATCAAATACTCTCAAGTTAGTCACTTCAGTAGACAGAGATTAGGTTGGGATCATGGTAGATTAAAATGCACTTTGTACTTACAAGGTCTGACTCTCAAAATGGTTCCCAAGCCAAAGATCAGCTTGTCTCCAGAGCCCACACAGCCTGAAACTCCTGTACAAAAACTGCATCTGAGCGTGAATGTGGTGAGCATGTGTCTGTGTGTGTGTGTGGTGGGGGTAAGTGGGTGGGGTGGTGAGGGACTTGGTGCTGGGGAGAAAAGGCTCCCCTACTTTGCATTCAAGGCCTGATGGTATTTGGCCAGAAAGCTAAAGACATTATACTAATTACAGACTCTTATAAATGTGAATCAGCTGATTGGGTGTTAGAATTTGGCTCTTTACTGCTTGGGTCAAGATAGATGCTATAAACCCCCATGCTGCACTGTTTCTTTTCTCCTAGGACTTTCTAGTCCTCAGCTCAGAACTGTCTTTCATTTCATTAATCCTGTCAGATCCTTCCACTCTAAATGATTCCATTCTGCTGGAATGTCCTCCAACTCCAAACACTCCATAGCTGCCTCCTCTTGACCATCTCTGGGATGTCTGTTTGCAGGGTGAGCTTATTATGGTTTCAGCATGGTGTGCAAACATCTGGGGCTGTGAGCTGGCTTAGAGGTAGTCTGACCCTTCTGGGTAAACATCATATACCGAGTTTGCTCTTGGTTGCATTTCCCCTGGGTGTACTAAGGTGTCACCTTGAGACATTTCTCTGAATGTTCTCAGCATCAGAGAGGGAGAATGATGATGATTACTGGGTCTCTGACTCCCATAGCATGCCTCTGCCACTGTCACTCTTCAGAACTCTGAGACTCCTGTCCCTAGATTCAGAGCCAGGAGACTATTTTCCTGTCTTATCTAGAAAGAGAAGAAAAAAAGCTAGGCATCTAAAAATGCCTTACCCAGCCTGGCTGGAAGGTGATCGATGTTGTATATCTCCCTGTAAAGGTCTGAACTATACAGATCCTCAGGACTCAGGCTTCTAATTTTCAGTGCAGGAAAACAGAGAATTCCTCTAGGAAACAGTGGTTCAGACAGTTGGGAAATGGTCCTTGCTCCTTCAGTATGGCTTTCTGCTTTGGGATGCTGCCTTTGGTAATATGGTGGACACATTTAAACTTTACAGTTTTTAAACAGTGGGCAGGACTCTCTCTGCCTCATGCTTACACATTTCTCTGTGGATACACAGCGTGTCTTTGTATCTGTTTATTATCTTTATCTCTCATTTCAGCATTTTCAGCAGTTAATTCTAGATTTCAATTTTGTAAATCTAAACACCAAATAGCATGCAGCGTGGTCCAAAGAGATGGCAGGTTTTCCCCCACCAAGGTTAAGCTCATTTTTTTTTTTAGCTCTGTGGCCACACCACAGTGTTGGTGTGTATTTCACTCTCAAAGGCATTGTGATGAATTAAATGTATATTGCTGGCACACCGACAGGCTCCATTTGGGTCAGGAGAGAACCTGGAATTTCTCCTGAATTTTATTTTCCCTTCACTTTTCTACCTTGGGTACCTCTGTCTCACCCAGAGCATCAGTTTCCCACCCTTTTCCAACATCTTTGCCATCTGCAAAAAGAGACATGACATTGGACTGATTCAATAACACTGTTCTGCCAGGAGTTCTCTGTCTGTATCTCTATATCTCCCATGAGTCTCTTTGATAGCTTATGTTTCTACCATTTCTTTCAAATACTCCCAGCACCCAAAGTTAAAATCACCAGACAAGATAAAAGAGACGCGCAGGCAGGCATTCTAAGTTCTCATCACACGTCACTTTGGCACACAATACCAGCAGCAAAAACAGAATTTCAAATCATATTTTCTAGTTATGAATATAATATTCATGACTGGAGTTCCCCCAGAAAACTCAGATACTTGACTGCCCTCTATCTTTGTCAATAATGGAAAAGGACTTGGAATTTCCCTAAGCCTGAAGAGTCCAGTTTGATCCTTAAAATCTAACAGCCTGGTTTTCTGACACGGATGAAGTACTTACTGGGTTTAATGGTGAGTCTGGTTCCAGCCCCGAATGTCATTTTGTTATTTCCATAGTTGACACAGTGTGTCAAGCCATTACAAAATCCACCGTACCAACTCCCTGCAGCCCTCACCCTCTCTGATGCTTATGAGCTCACTCCCTCCAAGACTTCCATGACTTTCCCCCAGTGTCTGCTACATCAGCTGAGGTATCAGGCTGTCATCAGGACAGCTTGGCAGGTGACTTTCTCCTAAATTTGTCTTTAGAGAGGATAGAAACCCTTTTTCTGTCTGGGTGCTTACAGTTCATACTTATGCGTAAGCTCAAGCCAGAGACCCTGTCCTGCTTCTCATGCCCTGACACTTCTCCATACTACAATTTTCTGTGAAGTTTCCTCTCATTATCCTTGGCCTCTGTGTCCCCTCCCTCAATTGGCCCTCCTTCATCCTCTGTCCCTGAGGTGTGTACACTGTAGCGGGGACTGATGTCTGGTCTCTGCAGGCTTGGGGAGCAAGCAAGCTCAAAGGTGACTGTATAAGCATCCATTATCTGTTCCCCTCAGCAATTAGGACCTGTCCTGGCATAGACCATCCTTGGGGGAAGGCCAGGGACCCTTGCAATCTTCCAGACAACACTCTACCCAGAAGCACAAGATCAGGGAACCGAGTAGCAACCTTTGATAGCTTCTTCTGCAGGTTCAGAATTTTACAGCATAGCAATGGATTTTTTTTTTTTACTTACTTGGAATAACAGTCAAACTTGTCCCGGCCCCAAAATAAAGGTTCTGGTACCCTGTTTTCCACTGTGACAAGAGCTTCAACAAAAACCAGCAGAAGCCAGCTAGAGTCTACACCTGGCCTCCCCATGTGGGCAAATGGGGAGTGACAGGCTGCCTGTCACTTTCCCTGTAAGGACACATGGCCAGGGTGTTAAAAGGAAGAAGTTCAGGGCTTAAAGCAGCTGTGATCCAGTGCTTCAGGAAGATGGCTTCCTCTAAGGGGATTAGAAGGTCAGCTAATATGCATTTGCTTTGGCATATTTAGGTGTAGACCATTTGTTTTATGTTTGGGTATTTAAAATTTTCTCCCTTAAGACTTAATTTCTCTCTTATTGATCATATGATTCTAAACACATTTTAAACCTAGGACTCCTTATGAAATCTCTTGATTCTGGAGAGAACTTCATTTTTTTTTTATTCAACTCTCCAGGTTAATATAAACTGAAGCCATGTTGCTATACCCCACTCTGTCTCATTTCTTAGCCACCAAAACTCTTTCATGCCCATCAGTCTGTCCACCTTAAAAACTTCCCATATTTGGTGAGAACATAATAGTAGACATTTTAGTTACCGTTATCAAGGCCCACACTCTTCATGGCACCTTTTAAGGACTAAACTTACATTTCCTGTTCTTTGACCTCTTTTTCTAACCAGAGTTAATAGACCTCAATACCTTTAGCTTTCTGTCCCTATTCATCTTGTCACAAAGCTCCATGTTCTCTGTGAATCCCACCATGCTCCAGAGCACTGGTTCTCAACCTGTGGGCCACAGCCCTTTGCGGATTGAATAACCCTTTCACAGGGGTCCCATATCAAATACTCTGCTTATCAGATATTTACATTACAACTTATAACAGCAGAAAATTACAGTTATGAAGTAGCAATAAAAGCGGGTTGGCGGTTACCACAGCATGAGGAACCATATTAAAGGGTCGCAGCTTTAGAAAGGCTGAGAGTCGCTGTTCCACAGACGGCAGGCAAACTTACTTGGAATGACTGATAAGGATGTCCCCTGCCCAAATACCAGCTTGTTGTAGGAGGAGGATGTTACACAGCAAATCAACCCTTTACAATAACTAGCAGGTGACTCTTAAAAAGCAAAGATCCTAGCTTTGTATGATACAACTTCAAAAGATGTCTCTGGGCCTGTTCAGCCTATAGGATCTGATTGGAAACACAACACTGAACAGACTCTGTTGGGGATAACGGGGCACTTGCTAGGAGTATGCTGTTCTTCTTGGCGTCATTAGAGCCCCTGGCATGCTGCATGTTCAAAAAGGCACCTTCAAGCTCCCTTGTCTTCACCTGTATTTATGATTTCTCTGCCCCTCAGCATTTCCATCTGTATCTCATTTCCATCTTCAAGATGGCTTGGTGACACCAGGTCCTCAGGCATCATCGATCTACCTTCTTAGAGACAGAGTAGGTTCACCAGCACATTGTGATTAAAAGGCTAGAAATGCCAGGCTCCCCAAAGCCGAGATCTGGACTCCCTGCACCTTACCTCTGCTCAATATGTTGTTCTCATTTGTCTGGCTAATGAAAGGCTGACCTTTCTAAGTGGATGTGTTTTGCTGAAATGACAGCTGCCAGGGAGTTAACAACAAAGATCGCACTCTCCACGCACTCTTGGCCTTTCAGACCCCTTTGGCATATTTCAGTCAATTGGATCCAGAGCTAAAATGTCAGGCTCTCAGTGTTGGTGCTAACACTCCTGAGCTCGGGGAACTAACAGCAACAACAACAACAAAATGAGCAATACTGGTACAACTTGGACTCTGCTCATTAGAACCAGACTTGACTAGGTGGTATCTTGCACATTTAAGACATTAATCCAACCCCACATTGAACCTCAGAGCAGTATTGTAATAGCCTAGATCCACAACCACATGGTGTGAATTTGCTACTAAGGCCAGATAAAGAGAATCGTGTCAGATACACACACTCAGGATCTGTACTGTGCTCTCTACCAGCACAGGGCTGGGTACGGATCTCTTTGTGAGAAGACATTGTCCTTGCTAGAGATCTTGGCATAGCAACTATAGGGGCAACGCTTTTCTCCTTGATACCTCCCTCCTGATTCAGTCCTATCAAGATGCACTGAAATGGCAGTTTCTGCTTTTTAACTGTGTCCTTTCCTGCTTGCCACTCATTGAATTTATTATTTCTAGGCACCCACACTCTCCATGCTCCAGGCTCTCTTTAATTCATGTCTCTTTGGCTCCCTTAGGGACCCTACAAGGAAGATCTAAAAGACCTTGAATAGGAAAGTGAGCAAAAATGTGAGGGACACTGCGTTGGGCCTCTCTCTCCGGCTTGTGTCTCTTTTCACACATTGGCTTTGCCTCACTTTCACGCATCTCTCTGCAGTGGATTTTTTTTTTTTTATTTCAACAGATGACAGAAGGAATTTTTATGCATCTTAAAAAATAGTCACATTTCCCTCTCTTCCCAGCGGGATCCAGCTGCAAACACACCAGAACCAAGTATTCCTGTCTGCTCTAATTATTGGAAAGGCTTCAGTTTACTGGGAGAAGAAAGGTTTTAAGCCCTGGATCTGATACTCTTAGGATTTAATTGTAATTTTTTTGCCTGTGGTTTTGGTGCTAGGGAATGGACATAGTAGCCACTTCTTTCTGTCCATCCTTTATCTCTTCCTTTCTGTAATTTTCATATATAGATGCAGTTGGATACACACAGTGAATATAGAGGGATTTGAAATGAGACCTTACAGTCCCATCTACTTGTCTGTTTTTCCTCCTCTGCTTCATTAAAAACCCTTCCGAGCTGAATACGACATAGCTATTCACACTCTGCCCTGATTATTTGTCTGTATTGGGGAGGGCACCAGTGGAGATAGATGGTCTTAGCTGCGCCAAGAAGAGTTTAAGGTTGTTGTAAGGGGGACCTTTCTGATGGGGAATGCTGTGAAATATGATGGCTTCCTCAGGAGGACTCAGTTGGAAAGAGTTTTCTCCTCCCCTCAAAAGTAAGAGCTCCACTTCCATAGAAGGCTCTGAGCAGTGGAGATCCTAGCTTTCCAATGTCAGGGTCACTTTACTTTCACGGGGGTGGGGGGTGGGGGTGGGGGGCACTAGATGAGACTGAAGATTTCAGAGAACCTTGAACAACATTAGTTTACTTAAGCAAAAGTGTGGCTCCTAAACGACACAACACACAATTAAAACCCGACACCAGG
The DNA here is from genome assembly GCA_004025045.1 of Sigmodon hispidus. Lineage (NCBI taxonomy): Eukaryota > Metazoa > Chordata > Mammalia > Rodentia > Cricetidae > Sigmodon > Sigmodon hispidus. The sequence continues at coordinate 22,964 of PVIH01002506.1, read as the reverse complement.
GATTACACTTGAGAATTCCCACTGTGTGGCCACGCCTTTTCCACTTACTTGGATGGACTCTAAGGATGGTCCCTTGTCCAAATGCCAGCTTTCCCGTGTTAGCACCAGTGTTAGCACTGTACCAGAAGCCTTTACAAAAACACCAGGTGGAACCTTGAGGCTCACAGATACCTTTCTATTTCAGCTTTGGGGAAAGTAAACTCACCCAGAAAGGCCTAGACCTATGAAGCTGAGTGTAACTCTCTGAAGGTCAAGGGGACCATTTCTCTGTTTGGTCCAGAGGCACTGACCAACCCTACCCAGGGCCTGTCTCCCACGCTGGTCCCCTCTGCTTTCATAATGAGGCTTACTGATTTCTCATGTTCAGTGTTCTCTTCTAAAGGTCTCATTTCCATTTTACAACATCATTTTGAGGACAATTTCTCTGTTCAGTTTTCAAGACATGTCCTTCCCTCCCCTCGAGGTGTCTCACATTTCTGATGACAATGAATTGATTATAAGGAGACAGGAGGATAGTGTTCTGCCATTTGGAGGCTGACTAGAATGAGATGAGGTTTAGACTCCAGCCCTGGGAAATGCTGTCTCCTCAGCTCCCTTCTTGTCCTAGCACAGGAGAGGGAATGAATGATGGGCACATTGAAATGAGCCTTCACACAGAGTCGCTTTCTGTTATTCTTGATGAAAGCTAAGCAGGAGCTCCCAGGAAAGTTTACCTCTGAGCCCTGTTATCACAATTAACTATCTACTAATATAATGAACTGTTTTGGGAAGCCTCTCGATCTTGGGAAGAGCTGGTGACACTATCATCTCAGCAGAGGTATGAAAGCGTGCAGAACATGCCTGGCACTACAGAGGAGAACCAAGAGATGTCCTTATGGAGACATTCCTGTATAGCTGAGATAACTGTAAATTCCATTCCTTATCCAAATGAAATCCCTAGTACTGACAGTCACAACTGTGGGAATCTGGGAGTTTTGCTGGCTAGTCTGATAGATGCAACAAAAAATTAGTTTTTTTCAAAGAGATAAATTCACATGGTTTTATTATATGACATGTTTTAGTCTTTTAATCCAACATTTTTTTTTTATTAAAACTAAGTTTATGGTAGGGTTTCTACCCATCTCTTTACAATTACTTATTAGCAAAGAGATCAAGTTTTATCTCACTCACTGTCATTAGGAGGGCAGATAAAGAGGCTGGGAGGCATCTCTCTGCTTTGAGGAGAGCAGCAAAGGAATTCTACAGCCCTTCCCTTACTGTCTGAAACCCCCTCTTCACAGAACGTGAGTCAGAGGATGACTGCTATTAGATGAAGTCCTTGGATGTATGGACACCTAAGCACTGCTGTGACAATAGTCTGTGTTCTGCAGACAGAAGGAAACTGAATTTCATCACGAGTTTGTTAGGCCCACCCTTGCCTTGTAGTTACTGCCAAGAAAGGGCTCACAGCATGGGGAACCTTGCTTGCACTTACTGTCCAGGGTGATGGAAGGATACCTGCCTTGAACGGCTGTTTTCTTTGCATGGCTAGGCTAATTTACCAACATTTTAGAGTGTGGAGGTTGTTATAACTCTCAGGCTTCAAAGAAGCCAATGAAGAACTGGGAGGGTGTCTTATTGTCTCCATTCTAAACCCACCACAGAATTTTGTCCTAATTTTGCAAGACACCCAAAATCAATACCTACTGCCTGGTATGTGTGCCCACCAGGAGTCTGCTTTGCCAGGGTGCTTGCAGTTTACTATCTACATTGTTTTTAGTTTACTACATCTGTATAGTCACAACATGCCAATTTCCTCTCAGTCTTTCTGGAAAATCTTTTCTGGCCTTAGCCGAATTTCTCTGGATCCTGTACTCCATTTGCCTCCCTGTACCAATAATTTCATTTAAGGTGAGTGGTTAAAATGGTTTTGGCTAGAAGCAATTTAGTCTTTGTGAGGCAACAATGGGCACCATCTCTCCATAGTAAATCCATTCAGATTTAGGAGCTAAGCTGGGATGCTTTGTAGGGGAAATACTTTGAAAGAAGTGTCTAAAGGTCCCCTTATCCATTCCCCTAATACTTACTTGGATTCACAGTTACGAGGGTTCCTTTCCCAAATGTCAGTTTGTAGCTGCTGCCTCCAGTGTTCCCACAGCCTGGGGAGGCTTTACAAAAACAGGAACTGGGGTTGCAATTGCAGAAGGGTCCTGGCTTTGCTCATCCCTGCACTCACTACAGATTTGCAGGTTGTTTGAGGGTAATTCTGGGAGAGGCACAGCAGGAAGACCTGGGCTTCTAGAGGCTATGGAGGGCTACGATACACACACACTCACACACATACACACACATATACACACACATCCACACACACACACACACATATACACACACATACACATACATATACACACACACATACACACACATATACACACACATCCACACATCCACACACACACACATACACACATATACACACACATATACACACACACACACATATACACACACACACTCCCCCCCCCACACCTGGAAACCTGGAATATCTCTCTCTCTCTCTCTCTCTCTCTCTCTCTCTCTCTCTCTAAGTCTTAAGTATGATTTCGTATTGCTCTCTTTATGACAAAGCTACCACCTTTATTTTGGTAAGCCCTTTCTTTCTCTTCCTAATTGTTTTCTCCTGCTCGGTGCTCATGTAGTTTCTAGTTTATTGCATTTTTAGGGTCACAATTTCTCTGCTGTTTATTAAATTACTTAGAATCAATTCGCTGGTTTCTGGTCCATGGGAAATGAATTTCAGAAGAGAAAGTGGCCAGGATGTATTATGTGAGGCTGAGGGATTGCCCATTCTTCCTGGTCTGCTTTTCTGGAAGAGCAGACAAGCCACATTGTCTCTCCAGCAGAGTTTGGAGGACACAGCCCAGAACGATGGCTATAGAGACCTGTAAGCAGCTTTGGCCTCCATATTCAATTGGGTCAGCCTGTCTCTTGCCCACACACCAGTGTATAGAAGCTGCATCAGGAGATGTGCTACATCACACTGCTTTACAAAGCTTGTATACAAACTTCCTCTATTGAAGAAGCCTTCCTAGCAGTCAGATCTGCTGTGGACAATGGCCGGAACCTCATAGAAAGGAGGGATGTGACTGTACCCCTCTGCCTGTGCTCATCTTGTTCTCCACAAAGTCTCCTTTACCCGTCGTAGACATGTAATGGAAACTTCAGTTCCTTTAACATCTTTATTTTTTTCCCTTCATAGATTTTAACTTCTTTTCTGCTCATCCTTCATCTGGCCTTTACAGAGCCTTCTCTAAAACAGCTGGATTAGAAGAATCTTTACACTTAAAAGTCTCCAGAGTGAAGTTAAGCTGGCTTCTTTCTTAAGGTTTCTGGATGACTCTGGGGCCTCCTCTTTGGGGACCCACTACACCGCTCTAAGACAGGAAAGGTTAAAAGGCACATGGAGAAGCCAGGAAGGAGTCTGTTCCCAGAAACCCTCCAGTCCCTCTGTGCTTAGGTGGATTTATTTCTGAACACCTCCACCCTCTGCAACCCACAGCCAGGTCATTGTCACTAATGGGGAACTGTCCTCAAAATTACCCCCAGAGGACCCTTCCCATATGCCCTAGGGTCTTGAAACAAGACATGGCACTCTTATCCACTCAGTTTCTAGCTGTGCAGCCTGAGAGCACTGATTAGAAGAAGATCTATTTGCCTCTCCTTGCTTCCTCCTGTCTCTCTTTAATAGTTACAGACTATTTATAGAAACACCCCTTTAGGTTAGAGAAATGCGCTAAATTTCTAATCGCTCCATCTTTTTTTCTCGCTATCTATTTACTGCAGTCATATATTTACAATCTAAATTTCCATTTCATTTCCATCTCAGCAACTCCCTAATGCACTTTTCCATTACTTCCAGAACACTGTGCAGAATGACAAACTGCCGAAACAAAACAAATCACAAGGACTTTTTAGGGCTAGAGACTGACATTTCTGTCTGCTCACGACAGGTCTGGGATGAACATATTATTATGACTGTTCCAGGCAAGACCAAATAGACAGTCCAGGCAACTGGGCCACGAGCCTGGCGGGATTGACAGGCTATGTCTAAGGAGCTATCTATCTATTGAACATCACTCCTTGGGATTAATTTGGATTTCCTCTTTAATCTACTTCTCAAATGTCAATTTCCTATCTGTTTTAGAACCCCTCTGGCAGGGAAAGCTTAAGGTAGATCTCAGGGATGTTGTTTTGAACCTCATCTGATATTTCATCTTCACACACATCACAAATAGAGAAACCAAAAGAAAGAAGACTCTAACACTGTCAGGAAAGAATTTAAAACAATTCCTTGGGAAGTATGAGAATTATAAATAAAATAGAGTTGTATATTTTTTCCTAATTATATTTCTAGTATTTGGAGAGCTCTAAATAGCCAGTCCAGTCTGGGAATGTAGCAGCTGACCTGCTTGCACCTTGGGCCCCTGTGAACCACTAGACACACAGGCCAGCATGGAAATGGTTTTCTACTCGATGCTGTTTTAGGCATGAAGGACTCAAGGAAGGTCAAATAGAGGAGACACAATGGTTAGGAGGACATTCTGGTCTTTCTAATGTGGATAATAATTCAGCCATGCAAGTGGATTTACTTTAAGATACCCGGTTGGGTAACTGGTATTTTGGAATTATGAGGCAATGTTAACCCCTAAATAATTATTTGGAAAGAACTTCCACTGGTGTAGAAAATAGAAATTGTCTCACAAAGCAAAATTTCAGCAACATTGAAGTTAATTGAAATTAGGTTTGTTTTGAGAATGGGGAGGCAGCATTCAAAGCATCCTTCTAGCTTTGTGGGGTCAAGAGAAGGGCTGTTAATATGCATGGCCTAAGAATCCTTTCCCAAGCCCAGCAGCCTGTTTGTCAGCAAGAGTTCAGAAGTGAGAGAATATAAAAAAAGTCTCCCCTGACGCACAGAACTCAGTCCAGGCAAGGATGCAAACATTCCGGGTGGACTCAGAACACAGCAGTGAGCATCATCCCGGGCCATAGTTTCAGAAGCTCCTGGTCATTCTGACTCATTTGAAATTTTCTTTAAATGTAGCCAACTTTTCATCATTGTTAGAACCAAAGGATCTTACAGAACTTTACCTAACTAGCTTGGCTCCAAGACTGCATTATGGAGAGTCCATATAGTTAATTTCCTAGGATGTAAAAGGAAGGAGGTCTTTCAGCAACTGACATGCACCTCACTGTCTCCTCCTGGGTCAGACAGCTTGTGATCCTATCACTGTTGCCCCGAGTCTCACTCCCGCATTCTCCTTCCTTTCTAGATGCATTTTGTTTCGGAATACTGAAGCTTCAGCTTGGCAGTCATTAATCAGACATAGCCAGCCCCTTAACAGAAGCAGACTTAACACTCCCAAGTGCTTGAAAGTGTTAGCAATGGTCTTAAAGTTTCTCTTGTTAGGTCACAAAGGAGCTGTGACCAGTGACCATCACGGTGGAAGGTGTTAGCAAGTGAGTAACTTGGTTGTTTCTCATTGAACTTTTAAAGGTGATGGTTTATGTTTAGAAACAAATAGCTGTCATGAGAACGTACCTGGTGTGATGCTCAGAACTGTTCCTTTTCCAAATGTCAGCTTATTGTTGGCTCCAGTGGTTACACAGTGACATATGACTGTACAAAAACTCAGTTATCCAGACTTCCCCTGCAGTGTAAGGGTTTGCTTGTTGGTCTAGGAACTGCTCCGATAAAGCCAGCATTGGATAATGAGGAGCAGGTCCCCTTTTCCACAAATTCCTTTTTCCTTGCCTTTACGGTCACTTTTCTGGGAATGTATTGGCACCCATCCCCCACTGTTTCCTGCCTTGCAACACAGAGGCCGGAACTCCTTCTCCTCTCCTCTCTTTCTCTCTCTCTCTCTCTCTCTCTCTCTCTCTCTCTCTCTCTCTCTCTCTCTCTTTTATGAGAGAAAAGTAGAAGCCCAAAGAGTTGGTTGATTTTCCTTTAGTTACATGGAAAATCCCACCAATTGCAATTTTAAAAATTGACTCCTAGTGCCCAGTGTCATTCTCCACATGCCTCACAGGAAAACAGCATGTAGGGTCAAAGGCTGGGTCCTGCATATGGCAGGAATACACCAGAAATTGTTCAGGTTGCAATAAGTTGACAAGGCCTCTATGGTAGGGACTTGGCTTCTGAGACAAAATAGAGAATGCGCATGTCAGGATTCCAGAGAGAAATGTGGACAATTAGAAATTAAAACTTACATAAGCTCACGGTCAGTTTTGTCCCCGTCCCAAAGATGAGCTTCTCAGATCCCCCTTGATTCACACACCCACACACTGCTTTACAAATACTGTCTAGATCTTCTCCCCAACCGCCAGAAGCCAGAGCTTCTCCAAAGACAAAGGCAAAATTATGGTGCAATTGTGCAATCACATGGGGTAGGACAATGGAAAATATTTGACCTCTCTTTTACTTAAGAATCTATTAGTTCATTGCCTTATTAATTGTGTAAATAATCAACCCAGTTGATTGGCAGTTTTGGTTACTTTGAAGGAGCTCAAGGCTCTGGGGTCAAAGGTAAGTGCTTTAATTTGCCTTACCTCAATTTTCCTGTCTGTAAAGTGGGATAATGGCAACAGCTCGTCAATGCTGATTTAGAGATTAGAATTTATGAGTGGGTGGAAGTTTTCCATATGGTCAATCCTGGTCTGTCTCTGAGACACACTTAGGTTTTTTATAACTACAGAAAGCTAAGTTGACCCTCCCCCACCAGACACAATCTCTGTAGAAAACATTCATCTCTGGTATTGGTAAGATTGTTAGGTGACCCTGTGGGAATTTGGACAAAGCTCTATCCACCTGAAGGTATATCAGATACTTTTTCTTTTTAAAAACCTGACTGGACTGAATCTTGGCAGGCATGGGGCAATAAGCCACATGCCCATTTGTTGGAGTAAAAAGAATCTAAAATCAAATTCAGAAAAAGGGTTTGATACTCTTACACTTACCTGGATTCACTGTGAGCTTTGTGCCTTCTCCAAAAGTCAACTTAGAGCCACTGACTTGCTGGACACTGTGCTGAAGGGCTTTGCAAAAACCCACGACATTAACTTAGTGAGCACAGCTGGGCAGAGCTCCCCAAGGCCTAGAAGTTTCTGTCACTGTCCAAACTTCGGAAGAGGAAATAAAGGATAACATTCTTTTAGCTAAACCGTGGTGCCAGGTCTGAGACAGTACTGAGGTACATTTTTTACTTGAAGATTCCAAAAAGTTTTGCAAGCCAATTCTATATATGTTATCCATGGTCCAAAGCCATCACACCACACAGTGTCACCGAATATAAGTCAGCCGCAAAGAGTCAATGGACAGTGGTCGATAGTTATGGTTATTATCTGAAGGCAAGGCTTTTGGTTCACCCAGGCTTGTGCCTTTCCTGCCTCTGCAGGGAGTTGCTCCTTTCTTCTGCTATCTTGTCCAGTTTCTGCCTTTGTCCTGCTTCAGCTGGCTTCCCCCATTTCCAACAAGCACATAGTGATTTTAATCACTTTTTGGAGTCGGAAATCCTATTTTGGCTAAACTCTGGACAAAGAATGTGTAGTTTTCCTTCACTGGGCCTGGGGCTGGTCAGACTTAAACTAGGTCTGTTGGCTCTGCCCTGGACCTTGGTATCAGGCTCAGCTGCGTGACTTTGAGCAACTTTCTCTCTGAGTTTCACTGTCCTTATTTGCAAATTTAGGAAATCATTAAGGAAATCTAAGCTGTGAGTTTTTCCTTTGCTTCTCTGGATTTAATGTATTCAAAAGTGCTGTGTCATTTTTACCCTCTGGCTTATCGAATTCACCTCATCTCCTAAACAAATCAAACAAAAAAGTAAAAAAAAAGGAAAAGTAGGTCTCTACTTAGCATACTGGGAGCTGGTAGTTTTCAACCCTACCATCTGCCTTAGTGTTTGATCTTCTCACAGTGTGAAGTCAGACGTTTGGAACCAAATCCTTAGGGAAAGGTATATTTTCTTAAAGGAATCCAGATAATTCAAAGCCCAGCAAATAAACCAATACCTTTGGTTTAAACACAGTTCTTCTTAAGCTTCATACCCCCCAGTTGCAAATGTAGTTTTATCTCCTCCTTTTCTGTTGTCTGTCCTTGAGTCTGAGACCCATTAGGAAGGGAGACTGACCTCCCATTGGACAAAGCAGCTCACTATGCAGCACGGTCCAGGCCTCCAGGTATCAGGGGCTCTCATCCAGGCTGAGTGAGGCTCCCTGGGCTGACAAGTCACTAAGCATCTCAGTGTTCTTTACAGAGTGCTGAGTCTGTTCCTTAGTGTTGGACAGGGACATCCACCTCTTAGTCTCCAGCAAGATTAGGCAGGAGTGGAGGCTGGCCAGCATCTTGAATGTCATTGTGGTTATCACTCTTTGACTACTGCAGCCTGAGATGCAGTTGACCAGTACAGCCTGAGATGCAGGCCAAGTGGTGGTGGGGGGAAGGGAGAGAGAGAGACAGAGACAGAGAGAGAGAGAGAGAGAGAGAGAGAGAGAGAGAGAGAGAGAGAGAGAGAGAGA